>CAUYRT010032136.1:0-38200 GCA_963574885.1 Lepilemur ruficaudatus | reverse complement strand
GGCTGAGACTGTGTTGTGGGCAGGGCTCCGAAGGCAAATGTGCAATGTGCCACGGAGTTGCCCAGCAGCCAGAACCGGAACCAGGAAGGAAGAACCCAGAGTTGACCAGGGAGTTGACCATTTTTCATTTTTGAGGTCAGGGATTTGCAGAGGTAGAGCAGCCCTCTTTTCATTTCTTGTAAACAGAAATGTGGGGAAGCCTCCATTCTGTCTTCCCCTTGATGTTACTCCTCTTGCCGATGATGAAGGAAGACTGAATCACTGATCCGCTTCTACTTGCTCCTCTGAAATGCAGGCTGGGGGCAGCTATGTGCGCCACATCTCAGCCAAAGTAAAGGAACTTTCTGTCTTACTCTTCTCCAGCAAAAACAGCAGTGAGTCAAAATAAACAAGCTTTGGAATCCCAAGCCTGGCTCCTCCTACAGAAAAGAGAGAATATTTCTTTTATGTTTAGGGGGGCCCCGGTGCGCGCCCACCCGCGCATGGGAGTGACCAGGTCAGAGAATCCCGGTACAAGAGGCGCTCGCGGCGGGAGGTAGGATCGTGGGGCTTTCATCGGAGATGCTTTTTTAAAATCTTTTAAGTGAAGTTGACTTTCTGAGGCTCGCAGGCCTGATCCCGCCAGCAGGCCGTCTCCGCCCCTTTGCGGTGTCCCCTCTCGAGCCAGGGCCGAGCGGGCGCCTGACCCCTGTCCGCGGGAGGCCCGAAAGGGAGGAGGCCGGGCGGTCCAGCCGAGAGCCGGAGCCCGAGCCGGAGCCGGCGGGGCCGCTTCCTCCGAGCCCTGCTGACCTCTAGTGGTCACCAGGCAGAACTGAACCGGGCGCTGGAGCTCCGAGTCCGCGGGTCTCAGCCCTGGTTTGCACGCTAGAGTCACCTGGCAGCTTTGAAAACTACCACCATGCAGGGCCCAGCTTAGGCGTGTGTTCTGCATTAAGCCGGAATCGCCGCGGGACTCGGCATGAGTCTCTCTATTAATGCTCCCAGGGAATTCTAATGTGCAGCCAGGATGGAGAGCCGCTGGTCAAAAATGGGCATTTGCTTGCCTCCCATGTGGGTGTGTGCCAGCGCAGGTGGCTGTGATGTCAGCGGCTGAATATGGCTGAATATGTCTATCCTTGGTCAAGGGTGTCCCTGCATCCGGTGTGTGGACACCAGCGTGGGCTTGTGCCCACCAGACAGCAGGTGTGTGATGCTGGTGTCTGGCCATAGGGTGGGTCCCCGCGCCTGCATTGGCGGCTGCATGGGGTGAGTGAGCTGGGGTAGGATGCATACGCTTCGCACAGACTCAGAAAGTAAAGAGTCCTACCTATCAATAGGTCTTCTGCCCTCACGAGTTAGAGAAGATGGTTTACAGCCACTTCACCTATACACAGTTCACACTCTTCGCTACTGGGAGGTTCTTCCTGTTGTGTCACCTCAGTCCCCTCTCAAGAGGAGAAACCCCTAGATTGAAAAAATGCCATCTTGCCCATCAGCTCTGGTAGCAGCCACAGGAACACTGAGTCTGGCCTGGAGCTACGTGCCCAAGGCTGCCTGGCGTGGCTGGGCTGTCTTCGGTCTCACCGTTCCACCGGGCCCTGGATGAAATGAAATGGGCTGGAAGGCAGCAGAGCCAGTGCTGGCACAATTAAATTAATTTCCAGCAGCTGCATGGGATTAAAATTACCCACTTCTCCTCTCTGGTCTCTGTCTAATGTTCCTGCAAACGACCTCCTGGTACTCTGCTTCTGCTCGCTTCCCTTCCTCCTGGTCACAGCCTCTGGGATATTCACTCCTGATTGCGATTGCCAATCCCAGGCTGCCCTTCCTCCCCTTGGGCTTGGCTGGAGGGCAAAGTCCTGATGAGACCCCTTTACCCCAGGTCTGACTGGCCTGACCCTCCCTGTCCAAACTTCCTAAGGAAGCTGGGCAGGGACACTGTCAGGGGGCAACATGATCCTCAAGAGTGGGACAGTCTGGTGCCTCAGCCCTCACGGAGGTCCCATGGGAATGGAGCCTGGCATTCCCCACCCCCATGCCTGTCCTTCCAGGAAACAGAGGAAAGGCAATTCCCTGTAGCAGGGCAAGCACCAGAGTTAGAGTCCAAGGATGTGGGCTCAGATGCTGTGCTGCTGTTACTAAGTTCTCTCCTCTCTGAGCCACAGCCTCACCTTCTGTAAGTAGAAAAGAAAATATCCACCTGACAGGTTGTTGTGCAAACTAAATGAGATAATATATAGAAATATGTATATGTCTATATCATATAGGTATAATAGATAGCTAGATAGATAATAGGACCTGGCCCATGGTAGACGATCATATGTATTAATAATATTAATGACTATAGTAACACCTGGCATTTATTCAGTGCACGTACAGGGTGATGTTTTGAGCTTTTAATGTATTATTGAATTTAATCATCACATCAATGCTCAAGGTGGATTCGTTTATTATTCCCATTCACAAATGAGGAAAATGAGGCAGAGAAGAGAGCTACTAGGAAACATGCCCAAAGACAGTTCTTTGGTGATAGACTGGGAAAGTGAGCTCTGAGAATCTGATTACATGCCCTGAAAGAATAAAGACTATATCTGCACTGTGCACACACTTAGGTTCAGTATTTGCATGTGGGACTCCCCATCTTTGCATATTATCATGGCATAACCCAAGCCCTACACCCTTCCTCCTAGAAGAATTTCCCCAGGGGAGCCACCTCTTAGGAGAAGCAAGAAGAAGCAAATTATCCAGAAACAAACTATCTAGAAATGTAGCAGGAAGGAAAACCAGATGCCTTTAGACTCAGGGACAGAGTGAAAGATTCCCAAGGAACTAGCTGGGCTGAGTGGGTGGGGCAGTCTATAGCCCACTCCTCAAATTGTGAAGCAGTCTCATGGGAATGGGAACAGGCTTTTCTCTGACACTGTCCTTGCCCAGATTAGCCTGTTTCTTAGGACTCCGGGCCCAGCAGATCAGACATGAGGGACAGCTCTCCCCTCCTTCCTGTGCTGTAGTCAGCTCATCTCCAAAGCCTCATCCGCCGATTCCAGCAATGAAGCCTGATCCTTTCTGCACTTTGCTTATAATTGACACTTCATGGAATTTAATTTCGAGCTCTCTTCTGCTGCACTCTGTTCCCTTCCTCACTGGTCTGCTGAGTGGAGAGGGGACTGGGGAGTTAGACAGGGACTGGCTTCCGACCTTTCCTGGCTGTGTGGTGGTGGCCCCATCGCCACCTCCTCTGGTCATCTCTCAGGTCTCATCTGGCCTGATATTCTGAGTCTCTGTTTCCAGTCAGGACCCAACAACCCTGGCCACCTGGTTTGAGGGAGGGAGTGTGTGTGCAGGGGAGGGCTTTGCAGTTGTGAGCCCCAGACGACACATGGCACAGTGGAGAAAACAATGTGGGATGAGCAAATGTCACCCTGGCACCGTCCCTGCTCACATGGCTCGACGTCAGGGTCAGAATCAGTACTTCAGATGATACTGAAGTCAGAATCAGGACTTCAGTGTGGTTGTGAATTTGGGAGCCATCCACCCTCCCGAATGCCTCAAGAGGAAAAAAGGAAACTTCAGGGCAAGGAAAAGAGATGGCCTGGCTGGGCCTTTCCTAGTCACAGCTATCCCCTGCGTGGCACTTGCTTTGTGCCAGCTGCTATCCTGGGTCCTTGGAGAGACCAGCTCATTGAGTCCTTGGAACACCGCTATGAAAGTGGGTACTATTATTATCCTCATTTTACAGATGAAGGCACTGAGCCCTAAAAATGTACACAGCTTAGTAACTGGTAACACTAGGATTAGAAACTAGGAGTCTCGTTCTAGTGTTTATAATTTTAACCGTTACGTTATGTGACTTTCCAAAGAGTGTTTCCATCCAGGCCTAAGGAGTCATTTGAGAAAAGGTAAATCACAAAATACTTTCTGGAAGCTGCATTGGAATGCTCCATGTCACCCCAGGGTAAATGCCTTGCACTTCCACAGCCAGGGGACAAGGAACGGGGAGAGGCTTTGTCCTCTTGAGATGGCTTTGTCAAATTGGCCCTTTGAGGCGCATCTCTGCAGTCCTCCTGAGGCTGCCTCTTCCTGCTCTGACCACCCCCACTCCCACCCTACCCCCCCGCAATGGGAAAACTGGCAAGGCCTGGGCAGCAGAATGTGTGTGCTCCGCACAGGGCAACACTGGCACATGCATCACTTCACAATTTCTGCTGAAAACACCAGCTGAAGACAGAACAGGGAGACGAAAGCTGGAGGCAGACTGGAGCCAAGCAGGCAGCCAGGGCCAGGGGCACCGAGCTGCGATGGACTCCGGCGCAAGTGCATCATGGGAGAATCCCGAGAGCAGCCCTCGCCCCATCAGCAGCTCAACCCCACGCCTGGGGGTGGTGCCAGCTGAGGTTGGGCTCATGCCACAGAAGCAGAGAAGGGAAAGGGGAAAGGTGAAAGGGAAAACCACCCCAAAAGAGAGCAGAAAGGAAGATGAGTGAAAGTCCCAGCTGATGCAAATATTGACATAACCATTATGAGGGTAAATAAAACTCCCATTTATGTTATGCAAGTGCTCTATTCTTTGAATACTTCTGTCTGGAGGAATTTTTTATTTCGCCATAGAAGAAAAATGTTTTCATATTCTCTCCTGCTGCTCAGACCCGGAACCCAGCGAGGCCTCGTGCCCCCGAGAGCCATGATATTATTTGTTAACATTTTTATGATGCCAAATGGTCTGTAGGAGAACGGGCGCCATTCTTTAGCTGGGAAACCATATGGCACGACGAGTAATAAATAAGGTATTGTGATAGTTAATGAACCTAATTGCCAGCAAAGGCTTTAATACAGAGACTGTGCTGCTGAGAATTTAGCACCACATTAGGGATGCTGCGGAGCTCCCCTGACTTCTGAGGCTTAATTTAAGTTCTATATTGCAAACTCCAGAAAATAATTCCAAACCCTCCTGCTGGAAAAGCAACCTGCTGGTAGACTGTGATTATACCGAATTACTAAAATCGCAATCAATTTTATACACACAGTTAACCCTTGCCAGGAAGTACTCCCAGAGAGGAGAGGGTTCAAGATTATAGCCCATTCTATTACTACTTGGCTCTGGACTGAGAAGGACAATAGGAGTCCGGAAAGGTGTGGTGCCCAGAGGAGAGGACCACAGCCAGGGGGCCTTGTTAAGCAAAGAGAGGACGCAGGGGAGATGCTGATAGAGGATCTGAGCATAGTTATAGCCCATTGGACTTCTCTAGTCCTCCAGGGTCCCCTTCATTGTAGGACAAGAAGACAGAAGGTCTTGAAGAGAGGGGTCTATGCTCACCCACCACTCCCAGCAGCAGGAAGCCCTGGCAGGGAAAGGAACTAAGCCATTGCTGCTATTATTCCATAAGTCAAGGTTATTAACTAGAGAAGATCAAATCGCGGCAGTCAAATAACCTTGCACTGTGTAAAATGTAAATGCCGAACAGCTGCCACTGAACTTTCAATGGTGTCTGGAAGGTTCCCTGGGCGAGAGGAGCACTCCGCAATGCCAAGGGGAAAGGCATTTCTTCCCCCCTCGTTTTTGGAGCTTGCAGCAGGCCTTGCTCACCCTCCAGCCCTGACCAAACGGAGGGGAATGGTAGGCTGTAGGAAGGGAGCTCCTGGGAGCAGAGCAAGCCCTGTGTAAGAGGAGAGAAGGCTCCAGGGCTGTGGCTCTCGCCAGAAGGTGCCAGTCCCAGGCCACCTCTCATCTGTCAAGCCACCTCCCATGGTAATGCCCCAGGATTTGGTTTGGAGAGCTCAGAGATTTCCTTTCCAGAAAAGTACCCCAAAAGAGATGGGAAAGCCCGTTTGGTGTTCCCTGGGCTAAACGTTCTTACATTTAGTGAGGGGCGAGTGGGGCAGGTTGAGAGGTGGGAGAGAATATTGGAAATAAGGACTCTTTGCTGAAATCAAGAAGACAATGGAAGAAGCTCAGGCTGGAGAATCCAGCAAAGCCAAAAACGTGCAGAAGGGGAGTTAGGAATGTCATTGAGACCAGGTAGGAGGCAGAGGCAGGTATAGCTGAGCCCTAAATGCCAAAAGAAGAGTCTGGAAAGTCATTGAGACCAAGTTAGTGTCAGAGGCAAATACAAAAGAGGGATCTGGCCTAATATGTGAGACTCTGCAAAGGGTGACCATATGTGGCCAAGTGGCTCCTTCCCAGGAAGCTAAGACAAAGCCCCTTTCCCGCTGTGGATGACGGCATGTTCAACTTCATCTGGAGAATAGGGATCTTGGATAGACTCTGGAGTCCTAGAAGTAAGGTTTATAGGAGAAAGATCTCATGAGCTTTGCTACCGAGACATTCTCTATATACAGCAGAGTCTGAGGATTGGGGGTGGGATAGAGGACGAGGCGTTGCTATAGATATCAAGCTTCTTGAAGGCAGGAAAGCTATCTGATCTTAGCACCCAGCCTGTATACCCTCAGGAACTTGAATGAGATAGACATTAGGAGAATACACTTCACAGGGGACCAGGAGAGGAAGCACCTGTGTCAGTCCAGCTTGCCAGACAGTCACTGTGGGTGACAGTTCCTTCAGAAAGAGCTGGTAGACATAAGATCACCATGGTCTGCTAGTGGGGAAAAGAGTCAGCCTCGCATTCAGCCTCGCTCTTGGTACAGGACCATCTCTGATGCTCTGGGCTTGTCTTGAGGCTGTGGTGGTCGCCACTGCTTTGGTCCTGCAGTGGATACTGTCAGCTGCCTTGTTCATAAGCCCTGCCACCAAAGCCCAGTGATAGGAGGAGCTGAGACCCCCAAAAGTTTTTCCAGCCCACACCTATGGGGGTAAGGATGAGGAGGAAGGGCCATAAGACCACCACATGGCCCTCTAATGCTGTTGGAGCTTCGGAATCAACTGGGGAGTTCTTGAAAAACACAGATGCAGGAATCCACCCCCCAGAGGCTCTGATCCAGAAGAACTGAGATGTGCCACTTGGTGGAGAACTCTTTCCCTTGGCAGTTCTGCACCTAGTCCTCACTCTAACGTCCCCCCTGTGCCCCAGACTGTGGAAGGAGAAATGCCTGCTACACTCTCCCTGGTAAGCAATTGAGGGAGATTCTCACAGAGATTCTGCTTAAACTGCAAGCAAGATGTAGAGGCAAAAGGAAGATGTTCTTAACTGCAGTGTGGCTAAACCCTGGGTCAAGGGCACAGGTAAAGTTGTTGAATTTCCACCTCTGATGGTCTTTCCAGGTTACAGAGATACACATATGGAAGCAGAAGATTGAACCAAATGACCCTTAGATCTTTAGCTTTTGTAACTTTATAAGTAGTTCCACGTTTTATAGATGAGGAAAATAAATGCCAGAAAGTTTCCATGATTCTCAGGAGGAACTGACTAGAACCCAAGTGTCTTGACTCTAAGAATGTCTTTCTAGAACATTTTGCATTTTTTCCTTCAAGTTGAGTAATCTGGGCATTGAGAGACTCAAACAAGAGCCAAAAAATTCCAGGATCTGTGTTCAAACGTTGGATGTACAGGGGACAGAGGGACCCCTGAGGAGGTTTCCAGTGTCCGCACAGCAGCTAGTAAGGTGCTACAGGAGATTGTCATCTGGTTGGAGAGAGTTTTACAAAAATGGCAGAGCCATATAATAAATATTCAAGCTAATAGGTGGGGGGGGGGGCTGGAATGAAGGACCTAATCCGACAGTGCTTCCTGGAAGGGACTCAAGGCAGTAACCATCTACTGTTCACTGTGAGCTGATCAACCTGCTCTGCGCTAAAGGTTTTGGGGAATTCAAGAAAGGTAGAAGATGTGCCCGCCCACAGGGAGCTTTTGGTCTAGTTGGAGAAGCAATAGACACATGAGGGGGCTGGAGGACACAGGTGCTGTGGTCTCCTAGTCAGCCTTCACTTTCTCGAGATTCTGAGAAGCAGGGAAAGTTGGACAAGTTGGACCAAGACTCCCTTTGGCAAATGGGGCTCTCTGGAGATCCTGGGCCAAGAGACCAGAGGTGCTAGGGGAAGGGCTGCTTTCCCAAGGTCAAGTGTGTTGGGGTCAAGCTGGATGCAGGCTCTTGAGCTGGCTCCTCCACACCCCAGGGGCTTGTGGCCAGACCCCAGCTCTCCCTCTTGCCACAGGAGGTGGTGGGAACCCACCGTGGACTGGAGCCCTGTCAAATCGGCCAAGTGATGTGATGAAGAGCCACCAAGGGTAGATTTAATACTGTATATAAATACACTTTACAATCACAAAGAAGGCTTTCTGCTCAGAGGAGACCATTGGAATATTTTATAGTGATGCAGATCAAGTGAAAAGAAGGAGAATAAATAAAAGGGAAGATAATTATTTGATGGAGTTCTTTTAGGATATGCCACAGCAGGGAATACTTACAAAGAATACATATTACTATACAGACACAGCTATTCACGCATCAGACCAACCTATAAATTGTCAGACGCGAGAACCAGAGGAAAGGAATGGGAGAGATCGGGGTGCCCATCGCGCCATTAGCACCGGGTTGCGCACTCCACCTTGCTCGGAGCGGCGCTGCGCCAGCCACAGCACAGTCCCGCAGAAGGGAGACGCCGCCTAATAAATGTCTCTGGAAAATTACGACTGTACTGCTACAGTAAAAAGATGGCGCCGTTTATCTCCGCGCCATCTGCACAGGCTCATTTGTTGCTCCCGAGGCAGCCCACACGCACCCAGCAAGTTTGCAACTCTCCAGCACTTGGAGTGCTTGCTTCACAAGCATGCTGTGGGGCTTGGGATGCGAGCTTCTCTTCCAGCTCCGCGAGGTCAGCAGAAGAGAAGCTGGAAGAAGCTTGCAGCCAGACCTCCTGGTTGGGACGAGCCACCTGCTCCAGCATCAGACCTCAACTTCAGGGTAGGGACCAGGAGCCTGGAATCCTTCTCATGCAGCTGAAAAGGAGTATGAGAGATTGTTCATTGTTCATCCATTCATTCAACAAACAATATGGATTATATGCTACATGCTAGGCACTGTGATGGAAATGGCGCGTACCTGCATAGCTTGCTTGTACTTCCCATAGGTTCTTATTCAAATGCCATCTTTTCAAGGAGGCCTTCCCTGGGCCCTCTTCTCTAAAATTGCAACAATCCCCTTTTTGTAGCAGATGCAGTCCTGCTCTGCCAGCATCCCCTCAGATCCCTTTGCCATTACCATGTGCACAGACTCCCAGTGTGTGTTGACTGTCAGCAGCCAGCACCTGTGGCCCTCTGTAGACAGGCTGCCTTCAGCTGCCGGAAGGTGCTTTGCTGGAAGTGCCTGGGACTGTATAATATAACCCAACTCCCACCCACCCTGGGGGTTAGCCCTTAACCGATCACTGATGGATACAAACCTATCAACACTCCAGCTCCCTTGCCTCCAATGGCTACAACATTGTCATGCGGTTTGGTGTTGTTGCAACATAAAATATTGAGAAGGGGGTAGACAGTTATGCAACTAGCAATATGAAAAACCTGCAATGCACAGGGTCTGTGGGCTCTTGGAGTGTGTGCATTGAGCTCATTCCAGAGCCAGGGCTTAAGACGGCATTGCTGAAAGCCTGCAGCTGAAAGGGACAAGGTGCGGTGGGATGAGGCCATCGTCCCTGCTCTGACCCGTCTATTTTCCCATCCACCCGGAAAACACAGGCTGCTTTGGCATCTCTTGTAGTCTCTGCACAGCAGCACCCAGACCATAAACATCACATGACAGAGATGGCTTAAGATTCTTCCCTTCTCTTCTTTGGTAGGCTTCCCCTGCAGATGCTGAGCTAAAAACCTCTCTCCACTCCCTCTGCCTTTCCTCCTTTTTCCTCCACGCTCAGCCTGAGAACCTCGACTTTCTGGATACAAACCCACCTTCGTGCCTTCAGGAGAGAGAAGCACTGTTCTTTCTGTTGTGTGCAGCAGCCCCTGTGAGACTTTGCGCTGGGGCTCATTTGAACTACTTATGCCACTGAGGGAGAGAGCTGACACGGGAAACGGGACGGATGATGAAGCTTAGTCCGGCTTTTTTCAGCACTCACAGAGCCAGTGACGGCTCGTCAGGGGAGAGGCCTAATCAGAGCTGCAGGGGGACGCAGGATGAACTGGCCAAGCCTGTGTAGAGGCGGGAAGTCCAGCGAGGGCGACTAAGGTCTCGGCGATAATGCCCCACCGAGACCCTGGGGATAGGAGCTGGAGAGGAGGGAAGAGCCCGCGGCTATCGGGATGTTTAGTTAACAGAATTTGGTGACTGATTGGATGTTCCCAAGAGAGGGGGGAGGTTAAATCTGGGAGGAGAGCACATTTTGGTGGAAGGAGCAATGAAGGACAAGGAGTGAGAAGGAGAAAAGGGCAGAGAGGAGGGTCAAAGTGATACCAGAAGGACGACAGAAAAACAGACAAAAGGACAGACACGGAGAGAGAAGGAAAAGGAGAGTCGACAGGAATCCTAGTGAGACTTTTAACATATTTGGAACTAATTTTTGATTACAGAAACAGTGAAAAAGTAGTGCAGAGAACTCCCACGAACGACTCACCCAGTTTGCCCTGAAGTTTGCATCTCACGTAATCATGGCTCGGTTATCCAAACCGGGACGTTAACATTGGGACGATACTGTTACTCTATTACAGACTTTATTCTAATGTCACCAGTTTTCTAGTGAGATCTGGAGAGGGAGAAGCATAAACCTAGAGAACCAGAGAGGGAGAACAAGCTTAGACCCAAGTCCCCAAGTCCCCCCTCCTAGGAGCAGGTTTACAGAGGTGACTCATCGGAGCCTGAGGGCTGCCTTTTTAGCACATGCCATTTATTAGGTACCTCATACATGGCTAGTTAATAAACGAGTGGAGTCAAGTGCTCCTGGCACAGAACCAAAGGCACTGCAATGAGTGTCCACGTATAACTGGCCCACTGTCCTTCGTCTTTTCTAAGCTCCACAGCATCCGGGATCTGCAGGCTACACCAACAGACCTCTCCAAGAGAGCTTCTGCTAATGATGGGTTCTCAGCCCCATCCTCCAGAGAGAGGTTTCTCTATTAAAGCTTTGCCGAGCCTGTAGTCTTAAAATCCTCCCTTGGGGCACAGTCGTGGCAGCCAGGATCTCTACCCAGCTCCCTTGGAATTTATAATTTAGGGGCCTAGGAGAAAGTTCATCACTGTCCTACAGGAAGGAAAGGACATTTTTACCCATCAGTGGGGTCCTGAGCAGCCTTGTCCCATTAATATAGATAGTAACCAGGCAGCCTAGGGATGGGGGGCTGTCAATCACCTGGAGGTTCATTAACTTCTCCCCTCCCAGCTGTCCAGCTCCGAGGGAAGGCAGCCTCAGAAGAGAGCAGGTGTGGAAATAGCAATCCAACAGAGGCTCACCATGCCCCTTCTCAGGCCAATTCCAAAAGCCTACAAAATGGCCCATGGCCAAGCCAGCCCACTTTCGTGACAATGACAGGCTCAAAGTCTTTTTAACAAGGCCCTTTTCTGTAGGTCTTTGTTGCATTAAGGGAGACAAAGCTGCTATTTTGTCCTCTCCTGCCTTCCTTATTTGTACTCCTAGTGGCAGACCCTGGGGTTTCTTAAAGGCCAGCAGCAACCCTCAAGGGGTGGTGCCTGAGGAAGAGGAAGACAAAACTTTGACTAGCAGCAGAGAGCAGGGCAAAGCCATGACATGTTCCAGCACCAACAGACCAATGTAGATTGCCCTTATTGGAGCTCCTAGGCCATCTTAGAATAGATGTGCTCATGAGTGTGTGTGTGTGTGTGTGTGTGTGTGTGTGTGTGTGTGTGTGTGTTTACAGAATGCAGGAAGTGGGGGGACTGGGAACACCCCTTAGTTGAGGGATATTTAGCTAAACTTGGATACAGTTGCATCTCACACACCTCTGGGCACCAGGAGTGGGCTGAGCAGAGTCCCCTCTCCTCCTAGCCCTTGAGGACCTTCCCACGGCTCCCCGTCTATTCAGAGATATTAATAACTCTGATCTTTCTCCCAACTGGTGGAGAGATGCATGGGAATAACAGACAGGAAAGAATCAAGGACCTGAAACAGTTTTTTTCAAGTTTTTCATGCTAGTGTATTTTATTCAACCCCCAAATTAATAGAAGAAATCACCCATTGGCCAACTTCATCTTTTCCCCTATAACAAGGGTAAGAAATAGCTGGCTTATATTGAAACAGAAGGAATTCAATTTAGCTATAGTGCCCAGAACAGTGTCTGGCACATAGCAAGTGTGCCAAAAGTATTTGTTAACTCAACAAATGAATAGGTAGTAGATGTAGGAGAAGCCTTAGCAGCTTGTTGTGCAAAGAGCTTTGGAATTAGAGAGAACCAAGTTCAAATTCTGGACCTGCTGCTTCTTGTGTGCCCTTGAGGAAATCCCTTGACTTCTGTCAGCCTCAGTTTTCTCACTTATACAAACAAGATGACCAGCTCCCTGCTTGAGTGCTCTGATGAGGATTGCGTGGGTAACCTGTGTGCTAAACAGCATGCACGGCTCAGGGTCTGGTTTGAGGTAGATAACAGATAGTAGCTACTTTTATGATTGTTTTTTATTTTATTTTATTTTAATTTCTTTTTTTTTGTTTTTGAGACAGAGTCTTACTCTGTTGCCTGGGCTAGAGTGCCGTGGCATCAGCCAAGCTTACAGCAACCTCAAACTCCTGGGCTCAAGCAATCCTCCTGCCTCAGCCTCCCAAGTAGCTGGGACTATAGGCATGTGCCACCATGCCCGGCTAATTTTTATATATATATTTTTTTCCAACTAATTTCTTTCTATTTTTAGTGGAGATGGGGTCTCACTCTTGCTCAGGATGGTCTGGAACTCCTGAGCTCAAACAATCCACCCACGTCAGCCTCCCAGAGTGGTAGGATTACAGGCGTGAGCCACTGCACCCGGCCTATGACTGTTTTTAATAGTTGGAACCACTCAAGCTGAGAAGGTTCTGGAGAACGTTAGCCAAGAAGACAGATCCAGGGTTACTTTGGGACAGCCCTGCCCAGAGGCAGAAAGATGGACACTCAAGGTGAAGACGTAAGGCCTGAGTGTTTCCTAATGCTCGGGGACAGGATAAAACAAGCAGACATGTCTCCCAGTCTTCCAGGAAACACGGGGTCTGCAGCCCACCAGTGTGCACACAATTGCCCCCTTCTCTCTTCCTCTCTTTCTCATAAACATCCAAAGCCAACCCCACGGGCCACTCCCATGCCCAACGGTCACCCGGCTACCAGCATGGCTTCTTCCGTGAGGAAGGGGTTGTCTTCAGTGCCAGAACACACTTTTCTTCCTGAGTTACCAGCCTGTAGTACCTTAGAGGGCAGGAAGTGTGTTTTACTGTTGCTGGAACCCTGCACACAGTAGGTGCCTAATAAACACTTGTTGACAATAAAGATGAGAAACAACGGTGTTTCCGACAGAAAGGCTGGCCGGAGGGGAGGCTGTGTTAGGAACCATGGGGTCCGGAAGCCGTGACGGGGAAAGGAGGCCTTTCTACCTGTTACACCTCGTGGCCGCAGGGGTTTTCAAGAGTGGGTTACTGTTGGTTGGCACCAAAGCCAACTAAATAATTGTCTGCGGCATTTCACATTTGCCATCACACCGCTCCTCACTCCCTCTCCTCCCGTCTGCTCGTCTCCCACTCCCTCGTGTTTCCCTTCTGCTTTCTCTTTCCTTCCAGCCTGCGGCTTAGGGGCACTGTTGGGGGCACCTGCCCACTCAGCGTCTCTCATGGTTGGTGACATAGGTCCGGCTTTAGAATCCCTCGAAGTCCGAGCCAGAGGAGAGCCCTCCCTGCTCCATGGAGTGGGGTTGGGGGCTAAGGTGCCAGGGCCTCCCTGGACCCTCAGCCCCCAGTGCAGCCACACTGCAGAGCACCTTGGGTGGCAACGTGTGGTGGCAGGGACTTTCACATACCGTCATCTCATTCAATGCAGCAACCCCATTTCACAGATGAGGAAAAGTCAGTCTCAGATAAGGGAAGTGCCTGAAGGCCATGCTCTGGAACCTGGGTGTGCATGAGACCCACCCCGAGGGCTGATTGGAACAGAGCGCGCAGGGCTCGCTCCAGTGTGAGTTTCTGAGTCAGTGGGTCTGGGCTGGAACCTGGTAACTGGCATTTCAACAAGCTCTTAAGTGACGCAGATGCTGCTGCTCAGGGACCAGACTTTGAGGATCACTGACTTCAGGGGGCATGGCTGGCAAGTGGAAGGCCAGCAATTGGAATTTCAAGCTTTTGATCCCAAATCTAGTGTTCATTCCCCTCCTCCATGATCACCCTCTATGCTCTGAAATCTATCCATCTGGGAAGCTGTGCAGACAGACCAGGGTCTCTTGGAAATCTGCAAGGCCCCTGGGAGATGGGGCAGATCAATCAGCCAGTGCTGAGGGCTCTATCGCCGGGGAAAAGGTCTGGGGACGAAGGCCCCAGTCACAAGCCTGACCCACTGGCCTAGAGCTTCTAGAGCTTCTTTTACAGGGTGTTTTATGGGAGAGTTTTCAGTGCCAGCCTCAGGGCTGGCTGAGGAGCTCGGCCCTGCCAGAGTAAACAGCAAGTAGCCTGCCTAGCGGTGGCATGGCAGTGGCCGCCCCCATGGCAGGGCAGTTTCAAATTGCTACTGTATTGAATTTTTAACCAAGTTACTCCATTGGCTGTGGAAATGGGGAATAGGAGAGGCAGGTGAGCTCAGGAGGGAGCTGTGAGACTGTATTTCTCTCCATTTGGGGCTCACTGGGGATTCTGCGCAGAGCAGCCCCTCGGGGCTCAGTGCTGGAGTTTATGTCAAGCCCGGTGCTTGATGGGTTCAAGGTTTGTGCCTCTTGGTTAGTGGGACCCAGGAGGCTGGGGAACCCAGCTGCTCCTGGCACTCATCTCGCCATCCCTGCAGGCGGGGACTGACTTTGACCTTTGTGGGTCCTGAAATAGAAGACTAGCTAGCACGCAGCACCATAAAGCTTCTTGGCAGACACATGCTGCTACCTGGCTCTTCAGGGCCTCCTGCTAGCTAGCAGAGCATCTCCAGAACGGTGCCTGGAGGCAGGGGGATGGCCACAGAGGCCCTGCCTGCCTGAAATGCCAAGGATCTCATGTCTCTACCAAGCTCATTGTTCAAAAGTGGAGGCAGGTATGTTTTTCCCCTGAAATCTGGCCATATTCCAGACATACATCCATCTTTGCCTGTTTTTTTCCTTGCTATAAGCTCCTAAGAGGAATCCCAGGCTACTGCCTCTGAGCAATTTAATCCAACTCAATGGGCAGAACATGGGACTGAGGAAACTCTATCCCTAGAGGGCATGGTAGTAATAATAATTATTGCTGTCACTCGTTCAGGGCATCTAAGTGCTGGACACTGTTCACGTATTGCTTCATTTAGCCATCTCAATAAACAATGACTTTGGGTACTGCTGTTATCTCCATTTTATAGATGGGGAAACTGAGGCACTGAGGGGTTGAGTAACTTGGCTAAGACCACAGAGTCAGAAAGTGAGTGAGCCAGGATTCGAACCCAGCTGGTTTGGCCCCAGGGTATGCACCCCTGACCTCTCCTCTACACTGCAGCCCACCCCTCTCACCTGCCCCTGCAGCTGCCTGGGCTGGCTTAGGAACTCCCAACCGCATACTCTCCACTTATGCGGCCTTGGTCACTGGTGTCTTCACGTGGTATCTAGAATTACGCTACTTTGCAGGCGATGAAATGGCAAGAAGATGACAGTGGCACCAGAGGGCTCTTAGAGAGGACTGGAGGACAGGGCTGTGACCCTGGAGACTGAGATGTAGCCAAATGTGCCAAGACTTGGAATCAGATTACAACCTAGCTCCCCAGCCTACTGCCAGAGTGACCATGGGCAAGTCACTTAACCATTTTGGGTCTCTGTTTCCTCGTATATAGAAGGGAGATAATACCTAGGTGAATCGTGTCTCCCCGAAATTCAGATGTTGAAGCCCTGTGTGTCCACATCAGGTTAGGATTGAGAGAAAGACCAGGTGTAGACCCGACTTGGGTTAATCAAGCAGAGTTTTCTTATTTACAGACTGGGAAGGAAGCCAGCCGATGCAGGACACACTGCAGAGACGCCAACAGCCCAGAACAGTGCAAGTGGCGACTTCTTAGTAAACAAGGGTCACGTTAGAATTTCTGGAAGCCTGAATCCCTTCCAAAGACATACCTAGTTTTGTGAGCCTGAAGCTCATGAAGAGCCCTCTTTAAGAAAAATAATAAAATTAGGAATACACAATTAGGTACCAAGTGAATATTTATTTAGATTGAGAAAAGAAATCAGAGCAAATTACACATTTTAAAAAGCTAGTAGATACAGCAAACATTCATCTGTCCAGGGCCTTGGAAGAGACTGGTGAGGGGTCCTGACGCTTAGTTGCTGGTACATCTGCTTCCACTTACGTGCATAAACGCATAGCCATGCCTAGACACCAGGCTAGAGCTTCCAGCACATGCCCTGCACAGCATTGTGCCAGGGACCCCTCACCTGGGGGTCATCGAATGTGTGATCATCTCAGAGTATGGGCATCCCAGTGTACAGTTCGTACGCAGTACACTAAGGCATAATCAAATCCTGACTCAGACTCCAGCACAGTCTGGTCACGCACATTCCTGAGCTGCGTGCATGGAACTGAAACAAGTTATCCCATGCAGGCGCTGAGTCAGGCTGTCAAGCCCTTAGACCAGCTCTAGGGCCTGTCCTGCACAGGTATTCCAGGCAGGAGAAATAGCCTGTGCAAACTCCCAAGGGGGAGAGGTGGCCAGGCCCTTTTGAAGAACTGCCAGTAATTCAATGAGGCTGGAATTTATGTATGTGGCCAGAGGTAAGAGAAGGGCATGCGGTAGGGACTAGTCATGAAGGAATTTGTTTAGATGCTAAAGAGTTTTGGTTTTATCATGGAGGCAATGGGACGTCATTGAAGGAAGCTAGACATATAAGAGGCATATTTGGATTGTGTTTTGGAAAGATCACTCTATAAGCAATGTGGAAGGTCAAGGGGGCTTAGTAAGGCAGGGAGACCATTTGGGAGGCTACTTCAGCAATCCAAGTGTATCAGTCGGGGTTCTCGAGGGAAACAGAACCAACAGTTGGCAAGTTGGAAACCCAGAACAGTCAATGGCATGCTTCCAGTCCAAATCCAAAGGCTGGAGAACCAAGAGAGCTGATTATGTAAGTTCCATTCTGAAAGCCAGCCAGGTTCAAGATCAAGGAAGAGGCGATATTTCAGTTCAAGTCCAAAGGCTGGAAATAATGGATGTCCCAGCTCACAGCAGTCAGGCAGTAAGAGTTCTCTCTGGTTTGAAAGAGGGTCAGCCTTGTTGTTCTATTTAGGCCTTCAGCTGATTGGATGAGGCCCACCCACATTGGGACGGGCAAACTGCTTTACTCAGTCTACAGATTCAAATGTTAATGTCATCCAGAAACACCCTCACAGACACACCCAGAATGATGTTTGACCAAATATCTGGGCACCACATGGCCCAGTCAAGTTGACACATAAAATTAACCATCATTCCAAGGGAGAAATGATACTGGCTCAACTGAGCACAGTGGCCATAGCAATACAATACTTACAGATTAGGAAATTATTAAAAAGTCAAACAGGAGTAGGTGATCAATTAATTTTGAAACATGAGGAAGACAGAGTCTATGATAACGTGGGTTTTGGTTCCTTTTACTGTGACAGTGTCATCTGGTTGTTCCTTAGTCTCTGCAGTTCATGGGAACAAATGCTATCACCTTAATGTGAAATACCAATTTCACTAACTCCCCAAGAACTCCTGACATCTTAAAACGTCTTCACCCACATATCTGAGTCATTATTGAGTGATGCCACCCTTGCAGAGCTGAGATCCTGCCAAGCTGGAGATGCGCTGTGCCTGTCTTCTCATAGGCATCAGTCAAGCATAGCTCGGCCCCAGGTGTGCAGAAACTGCAGGTAGTGCAGGTGATGCCATGAGGCCACCTGCTGGGAGATCAGAAGGGGCATACTCCCTCTCCTCTGGATAGGAGGCTGTCATAGTGACCTTCAGCTCCTCCCCAAGAGCCCCTGTTCCCAAGGTACAACCTACCATCCACTAGGTTCTGGGGCTCCTCCAAACTAGCTGCCTTGCAGCACCTAGATCACTGCCCTCCTCTGACTGCCAGGCACTGATGTTGGATGTACCTCATCGTACCAGTCTTCCTTTATAGTGAAGTCTCTTCTAGATGCCCAGAAATTCTTATCATTTGGCCTCTGCCAGCTACCCCCACTCTCCCACCACTCCCAGTGCACCTGATGTGCCTATTTATGCCTGGAAATGGAAATACTCTCAGTTTCTGTCCCCACATGCAAACAATCCTCAGCCTGGTGTGTCAGTTCACATAAACAGATACTCGAAGACTGGCGTATTGTGTAAATCTTGCAGGGGTATGTGTGGTTTTTTTTTTTTTTTTTTTGATCTAGTGTTTTGTTTGCTTACTCCTGTTGTGGTTGTTTACTTTGTTTTGTTTTGTTTTAGATCTCAGGTGCAGAGAACTGAGTTAAACATATGTCACCTCTATAATATCTGTATAAGATCTCCCTCCTCTTATTTCTTTATTTCTCTTATTTCGTTACCTACAGTGTCCATATATTTATCATACAAACAAGAGCACTTTTGAGAAGAAAAGTAGGCACTTTTTAAAAAGAATATTTGTTTATTTACTTTTTTAGAGACAGGGTGTCTCTTTGTTGCCCAGGCTGGAGCACAGTGGCATGACCATAGCTCACTGCGACTTCAAACTCCTGGGCTCAGGCGATCCTCTCGCATCGGCCTCCCAAAGTGCTGGGATGGCAAGTGTGAGCCACTGACTCCAGCCAAGAAAAGGGGTCGCTGTAATGATTATTATGCTGGGGCCATAGGTGGGAACCAGGCCTGCCGCTGACATCTGGACATATGGTCACCCTGCTCATACTGTACGTCTGTTTTTGTGTCCCCTCTAAGAAGCCATTCTATTTTGTTTAATTTCTGTGCATTTTGCTTTTATATATTCTTATAAAATCTATGTTTTTGTCTTATGTGCATGCATTTTAAATACATATTAAATTAATTTAATTAACACAATGACATTTTGTTATAGCTCTACTTTTGTTTCTTGCCTTTTGCACTCAGCTCTGTTCATGTTTATATCTAATCTGGTGCTTCAGATGGCTGCATAGTACTCCATGGGTGTGCAGCCACCATAGGCATCAAATGATGCACCTGCGTGACAGTCACCCAAGATGCCCCAGCTTCACCTCCTCGCAGGTAACACCATAGTGATTCTCCTCGTTCAGGGAGCCTCTAAGACTGGAGCTCAAAGTGCTTTGGGATCTCAGGAGCAGAATTGCTGACTTCTCGTTTAAGTAAGTAGTCCCAGACTGCTCTCCAAAATGTGCCTACCTCCTTGTCACTGGTGTATAGATTTCTGCTCCAGCCCAGCTGGGTCACCGGGGACAGAGAAGGCTGAGAACCAAAACCACAGAAGCACGAGAGTGTTTGGGGTGTGAACAAAGGGAGTAAATGTGATGATGGAGACTGAGAAAAGTGCGGCCATAAAGGCAGGAGGAAAACCAAGAACGGTTGTAGCAAGACGAGACGGTGCTAACAGAGGTGGTGCAGACCTCTGGCTCTGAGTCACACACACCCGAGTTGGACCTCTGCTCTGCCACTATCTATATGTGACTTTAAATGTCTTATCTACACTCAGGCTCAATTTCCTCGCAAGTAATCTTGTGTATCCTGAGTGCCTACCTTGGCAGGTTGCAACTTCGTTCTGTATTCAGAACATGAAAACACCCAGTAAATATGAGGTATTTTATTCTCTAATGGCTTTTCTTCCAAGCACTTATCAGAGTTTGTGGTTATATTGTCGTTTGTATGATTATTTGATTATTTTCTGTATCTCCCACTAAGTGATACGCTTCCTCAGGACAGAGACCTTGTCGATTTGCTCACCATGTTATCCCTGGCACCCAGCACAGTGCCTGGCACATGGGACACCCAGTCGATACACATGGAATTAGCTCACCCATGAAAGCAACATGCAGGGGATAATTTTGGATTGTGGTGAGTGGGTTATGAAGGAAAAGACAGCCCGAGGTATTAGAAAATAACTGAGATAGGGAAAGGATCTATCAGGGGAGGCTTCTCTGAGAAGGTAACATAAACTGAGAGAGGAAGACAAAGGACCACCCATAGGGAGAGTTAAGAGAAAGGCCTTCCAGGCAGAAGGATGTCACGTTTGAGGCCCTGAGGCAGAAAAGGACATGGCACATCATGAGAAGTCAATGAGGGATCTTAATCAGGAAGGCAACAAAATAAGTAGAAACAGAGAGAATAGTTGGGAGGCTCTTGCAGATGGAAGATGACGGCGGCTTGAACTTAGAGGCGAAGAGGTGGAAAAGAGTAGGTGGGTTTGGGATGCATTTTGGATGTAGAAGACAGGACATCCTGAATGATTAGGTGATAGGAAATATATAAATCAAGGTTGACTTGGGCAATTTTGTGAGTAGTGTTGCTATTTACTGGGATGGGGAAACTAGGGAAGAAATAGGGTTGCTGGTAGGGTGGGGAGATTGGGACTAAAAAGTTGAGATTTCAACACTCCAGGCTTGAGATGACTATGAGATCACACTAGGGAGATATTGAATAAGTGGCTAGAGAGATAAGTCTGAGACTCACGGGGAGTGGTCCTGATATATGTGGTGTCATCAGCACCTAAATGGTGTATAAAGTCATGGGATGGAATTGGATAAACTCCCAGAGTAATGAAGTAGAGATGATAAGAAGGTCCAACACGGAGCCACGGGCTCTCCACAGTTGGAGGCTGGCGGACGGGTGGTCCAGAAGGGACCACAGGGAGACGCAGAAGGTGTGGCTAGTGGGATGGAGGAACTGGGAGGGCGGAGGGCGGAGAGTCGGGCAGTCAGGAGAGAGAAGGAGGGAGCGGTAAACGGGCAAATCCTGTTCAGAAGTCACAGAGAGTAGAATAGAGAAAAGAGGGCTTTGCAATTGGCATTGGGGAGGCTGCTGGTAAGTTTTTTAAATTACTTACAGAAAAAACACAGGTTTATTGAGATACAATTCACACACCACAAAATTCACCCATTTCCAGTGTACAATAACAGTGGTTTTCAGTATATTCAAAAGCTGTGCAACCATTGCCACAATCTAATTTTAGATTATTTTTGTCACCCTCAAAAGAACCCAGGTGTTCATTAGCAGCCGCTCCCTCTTTCCCTCCTCACCCTCTCCCCAACTCCAGCTCCAGGAGGCCACTAATCTACAGATTTGCCTATTCTGGACATTTCATATAAATGGAATCATACAATATATGGCCTTTTGTGTCTGGCATCTGTCACTGAATATGATGCTGCCAAGGTCTGTCCATGCCATATCATGTATCCATACTCCATCCCTTTTCATGGCTGAGCAATAGTCCATTTCATAGATATTCCTAGTTTTATTTGTCCATCAGTTGATGGAAATTGCAGTTGTTTCCAGTTATGAATATTATGGGCTGTTACAAATAATTCTGCTCTGAACATTTGTATACAATTTTTTCTATGGACATATCTTTTCATTTCTCTTAGGGGTATGCCTACAGTCAAATTGCTAGGTTACACGGTAAGTCCATGTTTAACATCTTGAGAAACTGCCAGATCGTTTTCAAAGAAGCTGCACCATTTTTACACTCCCAATAGCAATGTGTAAGTGCTCCAATTTCTCTACATCCTCGTGGTCACTTGTTCTTGTCTGCCTTCTGGATTTTAGCCATCCTAACCAGTGTGAAATAGTATCTCACTGTGGTTTTGATTCGCATTTCCCTAATGACTCACGAGGTTGAACATCTTTCCAGGCACTTACGGCCCATTTGTCTGTGGCTACTAGTGAATTTGACAAGGACAGATTCATGGAGCAATGGGCATGGAGGACAGACTGTGTAAAAGAAAGAACTGAAAGTGAAGAGGTAGGAAAAGTAAATTGAAAAGCTATTTTGAGTTTCCCTTTGCAGCAGTTTCCAGGGAAGTTTCTTTGTTTTTGTGTTGTCTGAGAAATAGGAGACACTAGAATCTATTTCTGAGAATGATCCAGCAGACATGGTTGCTTGACGATGCAGTGGACAGGGGAAATAAATGTAGCACAAAGTCCCTGAGAAGGCAGCGAGGGCAGGACTCCGAGCATGAGAGATGGGGTTGCCTTGAAAAGGTCCCCCCATGTTAAACTGTGCAAATCTGGGCACAGGTGCTGGCCCGTCTGTGGACTTGGTGGTGGGAAGGTGAAGGGGTTCCTTTCCGACCGTTTCTATTTTGCCAGTGAACTAAAGGATGAGGTCATCAGTGAAAAAAGCAGAGTGGGACAGGTGCAGAAGGTTTGCAAAATGAGGGCAAATAACAAAATAATTATTTGGAGAGTGAGAAAGAGGTTTGCCAGTGCATGTTGAGTGCTCACTGTGGTTTGAGGCTGTAGAATTATAGTAAATCCAGGCACCTCAGTTTGATTTTCTCCAAGAACATTCACCTACCCAGATGCGGGAGCAGAGAATGTGGATAATTGGACTCAGCCAGGGTCGTGGCTTCGCAGGTGAGTGCAGTAGAGAGGGACCCTGCTGGCCGGAGAGCTGAGGATGTGGGTAAGGCAGTAACTATCACAAGGACCACGACAATGGCTGCCAAGGTGTGATGCCCGGGCCACCAGCAGCAGCACCCAGCCACTTGTTAGATACGTAATTTGGGAGTCCATCCCAGAACCATGTGAGAGGACTGCAGGGGACACCGTGTCCTCCCTGAGGACAGAAGTAAGGATGTTGCGGAGCTGGCTGGTGATAGATGGGAAGCTCCAGAGGAGAGATGAAGTCAAGTATCTATATATGTTTGGCATTTATTTCTGGATTTTCTGTTTGGTTCCATTGGTATATTTATCTGTGCTTGCTTGTGATTATGTAAAAGGTCTTGATAAGCAATGATGTAAAATCTTCCAATTTTGTTATTCCTACAAGATTTTCTTGGCTTTTAGCATTTTGATATGAATGCATTAAAATATAATATAATAAGAGCTGGGCACAGTGGCTTGTGCCTATAGTCCCAGCTACTTGGGAGTCAGAAGCAGGAGAATCACTTGAGACCAGGAACTTGAGACCAGCCGAGACAACATAGTGAGACCCTGTCTCTAAAAAAATAAAAATAAAATAATTAGCCAGGTGTGGTGGTATGCACCTGTAGTCCCAGCTACTTGGGAGGCTGAGGTGGGAGGATTGCTTGAGCCATGGAGCTCGTGACCAGCTGGGTGATATAGCAAGACCCCATCTCAAAAAAATTTCAATTTCATGTGTCAGGACTGCGGGGAGTGCTGCTTAAAACACAGTTGCTCGGCTCCACCCCCAGAGCTTCCAATTCGGTAGGTCTGGAGTGAGACCTGAGAAAAAAGATGTCAGGCTAGAAGAAAGTCAGAATGAAGTGATGTCACGGGAGCCGTGGAGGAGAGATTTGGGACAGTGTGGCCAATACTGGTAACATCACAGAGAGGGCTAAGGTGGGCACTGGAAAATGCCCATTGTATTGGACAACTAAGAAGTCTTCATTGATCTTAACAAGAGCAGTTTTATTTTGAAAACAAGTCATGGGAACAGTTACAACAAAACAAACAGTTATTTATACATCATTATCTGCTGCTAATGCCAAGTGCTAGAGCTAATTCCCAGGGCCGGGATGGGTTCTCCTGGAACCCAGGGGGTGAGATGATTAAGAGGAAGCAATGGGGTTTTCTCTGCTGAGCAGGAGGATGAGTTTGCTGAGACAGAGCTCAGTGTTCATACACAGCCATGTCCTGAGTCCCAGGTAACAGACAAGACTGCGTGGAGGGCAAACGTTTGTACAACCTCTTCTCTCTGCCGGTCCACACGTCGTCTCCACACGTGTTCAGATGCATCTAGTTACATCCATCCCAGCTCGCTCTCTCTGTTACTCACATTTATTACCTGGCTTCATGTACATACAGTTACACAGGCAAGTCTGGGTTCTCCCACTTGCTACTGGGATACTTTTTTCTCTCTCTCTCTCTTTTTTTCTTTTGAGACGGGGTCTCACTCTGTCACCCGGGCTAGAGTGCAGTAGTGTCATCATAGCTCACTGCAACCTCAAATTCCCAGGCTCAAGTGATCCTCCTGCCTCAGCCTCCCAAGGAGCTGGGACTATAGGCGCATACTACCATGCCTGGCTGAATTTGTATTTGTTGTAGAGACGGGGTCTTGCTCGTGCTCAAGCTGGTTTCAAAGTCCTGGGCTCAAGCGATCCTCCCACCTGAGCCTCCCAAGATGCTAGGATTATGGGCCTAAGCCACTGTGCCCAGTTGGAATAATTCTCTTGACCTCCACTTTGCAACTGTGAAATAGCGACATAATTGTACCTCTCATAGAGTTGTTTGAGGATTAAGTGAAATAGTGTGTATAAACAAAGGTGTGTATGTTAGATAATTGTTATTTTGTCTACACACCCATTACTCTTTCCGCTCACAATATTGCCAGCTAATTAGCAATTAATTCCCAAGTGTTGGATGACAAGTCTAAAAGTATATTTATGGTGACCGACTTATACCCACCTACATATGTCTACACCTACAGATCCATGTACCTTTGCTTTCAACATTACATATAAACATTTACACACCTCTTCTACCTGTGTCTGTCTTTCTAACTACCCACACAGACGATATGTAGACACAGAATCTCTTGACAGCAACACTCATACACGCAGCATCCTCTACTTAGGTAAACGAGAGGTGCTCTACTCCTAATCCTCCAAGGATCGAATGCCAAGATGGGATTAAGTATGCAAGGATTTTATTAGGGGAAAAGCCTGTGGGGGAAACGGGGAGAGAGCCAAGGGAGGCTGGGAGAGCTGTCAGACTACCAGGCAAGGCTGACATGACAGAGGGAGGGAGAGCGGGGAGGAAGGTTGGGCGGAATCTTCCTAGAGGGCCATGCAGCATGAGGAAGGCTTGGCCAGGCTGTCGGGGAGTCCTCCAGCCCATTAGCCATTGGAGGAGTCCCCTGTCTCCCAGGAATGGCCACTCTTCATATCCCTGCCCGACTCGGTCACTGGCAGGAGCAGCCCATGGGAGGCGTGGCCTTGGCACAGAAGCCGCCTTGGGCTGCGAGGATTCAGAGCAGAGGCTGGAGTCCTTGACGAATTGCACTTGCTGCTGCAGGACCCAGGGGAGGTGATTCCCATGGCCACCGTATAAGATGCCATCCATTTTTGTGTTTGACCCAAATACTCCAGATTGAAAAATAGAACATCAGTTCAAACCTGGGGGCCTGTGTGGTCCTCCCTGCCACCATGGCTATTCTGAGATGGTGCTCAGACTGTCCCTTAGGTTGGTGCCGCCTCGGGGAGGCCAGAGCAGTGGCTGCCCATGAGCTTAGTTTGTGCTCCGCCCCAGGCACACCTTGGGGAGCTCTGGCTAAGTTTACGGGGCTGCTCCTCAGCTACTTTCAAGAAAGATTTCCCTACCCAAGGAGGGGGGAAGCCAGGACACTCTTGGCCAGTGTTTGCAGGGACCCAACCCTCAGGTCAGGCACAGGGAGAGTGGGGATCACCCCACCATCTGGGATTCCCCATGGTGCCTCCCTCTCCCCGGGGTCCACGGCCTCCTGCACAGCAGGGCTGCTGGCCCAGCCCTGATCAGAGGACGAGGGATCGAGGGGCTCCCTGTGAACCCCCTCGTGCCCCAAGGCTGAGTCCCGCTGACAAAATCGTAGAGAGCCACGGTGGGCCGAGCCAGTACTGTACAGATCAAAGTCTTATTTACGGGAAAGATACATCTGCAGAGGGAGCAGTAAACTGCGAAGCAAAGTATGAAGGTTGGCAGCAAATGCCGTAAAGTTTTACATTCCTGAAAACTGGGGATAAAAGATATAACCATTTAAAACAAAGTGGATAAAAGGGGCTTCCACACGATTGTAAAACAGCCTTATAATAGTTAATTGCTAGTTTCTTATTACAACAGAGAGTCAAAATGGCCTTTAAAGTACCCAGCGTTGGAAAGTGAAAGGAGGGAGAGAAGAAGACAGGAGGGAATGACCTACTAGAAAGAGGGTTCTGGCCCAAGTTCCAAGTGTTCTCAGAACAGGGACCACTGTCATTCCTGCAGGCCCACCCTGTCCCTAGTCCTGAGGGCTGGTCGCTGCCCAGATCTGTCCTGCACGTTCCCGTTCACTGTCTGCCACAAAGGTAAGGGACAAGACACTTCACCTGCCTGGGTCGCAGCATCTGCTGTTCGACAAAAGGTGCAGGATCATTCCCCAGGCCCTTCCAGCTCCAATCCTCGTCAACACTGTTTGCTCAGTGCCTCCATATTCCAGGCACTGGCCTAGGGAGGTGGGAGTGACGGGGGATTAGGATTCTGAGAACAGTAGGGATGACAGACACTTAAACAGATCGTTGGAATGCCACATAGTAAATCATAGAACAGAAGCATGTGTGTGATGGATACCCAGAGGGGGAGACACTAAGACTTCACAGCGGAGATGAAATCTGAGTTGGATTTTGTAGGTTGAGTAGAGACTTACCAGAATGACATACTAGGTGGAGGGACCAGCATGTGTAAAGGCACATGATGAAAGCTTCCTAAGTGGCACAACTCCAGAGGCTCCATTCATATCAGAGTCCATGTAAATAGTGCCCTCGGTGTTGCGCAGCACACAACCTGTGCAACCTGACACGGCAGCATTCTAAAGTTGGGCCTACAGTTGCATGCAGCAGATGGTGAGGCTGATCCAAAATCCCAACATACACCACAGCAGACCTTCAGGGGAGGACTTGTAATCCACCCCTATTTCCCAGCATCTCTCTGACATCAGCCTACTTGGTGGGGCTGCTACTACATATGGCCTGGCCCCAGGGGGATTTCTGTTCTACTCCCAAACTCTGGGGAACCCCAGGGAACTCAGGAACTCCCAGGAAGTCAGGAAGCTCTGGAGAAACCCAAATCTATTTCCCCAGTTAGCAAAAACAATTGTATGTTCTCTTTATTCTGCAGCGGAGCTTATGGGTTTCTCCTCTACAAATGGGATTATTATTGGAAAATAGACTTTTAACGCAATGGTTTATCTGGCGATCCCTTGTCAATCCGGCCCTGCCTAGCCAACTTTCAACCTCATGGGGCATGTCCCTGCTGCCAGCAGCACCCCTCCACACTGCACCCAGCCCCCACCCCATCCCACATACGAGGACGTCTCCTGGTTAAGAGTGGAGGGAGCTACCAGACCATGTCCCTCTGGTCGTGGGGGTGGGGAGTCCTCAAAGCCCTCTGTGCCTCAGCGAGGGCTCCTGACCCTCCCCGGGACTGCTTCCTGCTCCAGAATCAGCCCATCCTTCTTCCCCGGGGGAGGGGAGGGTAGAGGCCGGAGAAGTCTCCTCCTAGCTCTGCTGAGGACATGCGGCATTAGACCTTTGACCCCAACAGGAAATCCTTCTGACCTCAGAGGTGGACCTCAGGAGGAAAGCCATGACCCCACAGTGGACAAAGGGCCGTGCTGAGGCCTCTCCTCACCTCCCCTAGCCGGAGATCTCTTGACTCTAGGGGGCAGGTCAAAGAATGTGCAGGGATCGGAAGCTCATAGTCAAACAGCTGGGGCCTGGGGCTCAGAGGAGGAAGGGGGCTGGGGGAACCTAAAGAGGCAGGGTGACCGACCACCCTGCTTGCCCGGACAGCCGCACTTTACGGCCTGTTGTCCACGTGCAATTATCAGTAGCGCCTCCCTTTCCGGGACAGAAATACCCTGGTTTGGAGGACAGATTTTACAGTCATCCTAACAGACAAATGGCTTTCACAGGATCTTTGCACCACCCCCTTCGTTAGTTCCACACTGGGCCAGGCATGGTGTCCAGCCCTGATGTAGCGCTGAGTAAAATCCAGTGAAGTCCCTGCTGCAGGGGCTCGCGATTTTGGCAGACACAGCCCCAAACCAGCTAGAGCACAGTGTGGAAGTTCCATGGGGAAGTGATCCGTTTTCTTAAAGCGTCTCAGAGAAGGTTCCCTCAGGAAGTGACTTCAGGGCCTTCTGGGGGCTGCTCAGCCTCCTCCAGACCATCCCCTACTCCTGCTCCACCCTGCCCAGTGTCCTCTCCGCTACCTCCACTCTCCACTCCCTACCCTAACTGACAGTGACAGTGACAGCTGAGGAGTGGTCTTCCCTCTGCACATCACATGTCCCATGTCCCTGTCCCCAACCACAGTTCCTTCATGGATTCGCTCACTCAATGCAAGGCGTGGGCTCTGTGCCAGACACCGTGTGAGCAGTGGCGGGGGTGGGGGTGAGAAGCATAATACCTGCCTGCAAGACTCACAGGCTGGGGGCCGGGACAAATGCTAAACAAACCACCCAACAATGAGCACTTGAATCCCAGTTACTGTGGGAGTAAAGACCTTGGGAGGGGTTGAGAGAGCACACACTGGTGGGGAGGAGAAGGTAGGAGGAGGAATGCGCTACCCACTCATGTTCAGGAGACTTCTAGGAGTGAACCACCGGTGGGAATGCTAAGCCCAGCGACAAGCCCATGCAGATTTGAGTTTCATTGGTGAGAACCAGAAAATGAGTCCTCGGGTGATAAGGGCAGGGGGGTGGATGTGTCAGCCAGAGCTGGTGCCTGATCCCATCATGAGGTGTCACCGAGATGGAAAGGCAGGATCTCCTGCACCTGCAGCGCGGAAGGTCTCTCGGGATTATCCCATTCATCTCCCGTCTCTCCATACCGTCTTGGCCAAGGAAGATGGATCAAGAGAAGGGGTGTCTCCTTCAAAGGCTTCTGGGAAAACAATTCTACACACCATGCTGTGGTTAACACCTCTTGCCCCCAGAAGCCCTTACCACCTTCTAAACCCCTCTCCCCCCAGGAAGCTGAGCAGCCTCTGGGGGTGGGAAGCAGGGAGGGGAAGGACAGAAGCCCCCCGGCCTGACCTTCTGTCTCCTGCCTGGAGTGCTTGCCACCACGATGCTGCTTTTCTCTTCCCTTCTCCTAAGCTTCTAAAGTAGCTCAATATTCATCACCATAAAGGCGCTGCACGAACGAACGTTGCATAATAGAAAATATTATTTCTTTTACAGCTTTAGTTAAATGGGTCTGTGATGGACCATACGTCGACTTTGCTGCTCAGGAGGCTTCTAGATTTATGCATAAGAGCAATAATACGACCATAGTTAAAATTTATTAACCATTTTTACCTTGTGCCAGACCATCTACTTGTATGGCCTCTTTTAATCCCACAACAATGCATAAGGTAGGTGATTTTATTATGTCGATTTTACAGACGAGGAAACGGAGGGGCGGAGAAGTTACGCAAGATCTCGCGGACTAACAGGCAGCGTGATGGCCCCTCAAAGACGTCCAATCCCCAGCCCCACAACCTGCGATAAAAGGGACTTTGCAGGTGTGATTAATTTAAGGATCTTGAGATGAGGAGATTATTTTAGATTAGCCAGGTGGGCGCCTTATATAATTGCAAAGGTTAAAGGAAAGAGGGAGTTGGAGAGTCAGAGAAAGACATGTGACAAAGCGAAGCTTGACAGAGAGAGAGAGAGAGACCTGAAGGTGTTTTGCTCTTGGCTTTGAAGATGTCGAAAGTGGCTATGAACCAGGGACACCGGCAGCTCCAGAACATGGGAAAGGAGAGAAAACATATTCTCCCCCGGAGCTTCCAGGAGGAGCCCAGCCCTGTCAGCCCACTTTGGACTTCTGCCCTCCAGAACTGTAAGATAATAAATGTGTGTTTCAAGTTAGTGATCTGTTACAGCAGTGGCAGGAAACTGATACACCCAGCTAGCAGGTGGCAACAGCAAAATTACAGGAGTTGCCATGGGATGGGTAAAGAAATCATATCACTGAAACCCTAGTTAGGGCCAACTTCCTCCCTCCAGCCCTTGCCGTGGAGCTCCTGGAGGAGTGAGCATCTCCCCAGGTCCTGCCCCCATCTAACCGGTTACTGGCCCTCGTCCTTCCCCAGCTCTGCCCTGGCAGCAGCTCACTCACCCTGCTCTCCTAGGATCTTTGAGGAGCATCTCAAAGCCAGTGTGGGATGGGCTGAGCTGGGGCCTTAGGGACTTGGGCAGAAGAGTCTCAAAAGCAGAGTCCTCCACGGGCCTGGTATGGATGGGTTTGGGGTAGAACCGCTTTCTTTGCCATCAGTCACCAATATCTTCATCGCTTGAGCAGAAACGGGGAAACTGGAGCAAGCTGCTGAGTGTGAGGGCCAGGCCCGAGCACACGTGTAGGAGGCTCAGTTCCTCAGGGATCAGCCTGGGCGCAGGTACATATTGGGGCAGGTGGCTGTGGGCCAGGCGGCTTCTGCCAGAGCATCAGAACAGGGCCCAAAGCACTGTGGAACGTGAGCCTGAGCGCTGGCCCAAAGGGTTGGCCTTGAAGGAAGGGGGCTTCAAAGGCCCCTGGAGATGAATGGGGGCTCTCTTGGGGGTGGGGCTAGGCAAGGGGGCAGTAAAATGTTTCCTAAAGGCCCCTCCATAAAACTTCTGGACTTTGCTGCCACCTTGTGGACAGCATCTAGAAGGCAGCGTTGTGGCTGCCCTTGGCCAAAGCCGGACATCCCACTGCCACCCTGAGGACAAACGGTTCTTTCCCAGCAGGGGTTCTCCCAGGCACGTGGAAGTGAATTCCTATAGTCTCAGCTGTCATAGTCATGATGTGACTCTCTGCCAAGAGTTTACTTCTCTTTGCACAGACACAGGGACACAGGAGTGGCCTTGTTTGGGAGAGACCCAGGATCAGGATGGGCCACCTAAAGTGGGCCAGTGCCGCATACACCTGCCCGGAGCAGGAACTCAAAGCTGGGGCTTTAGGGAAGAGCTCTGTGCCAAGAAGATCTGAACGTGCAGGGGTGAAGGAGAGGGGGTAGCAATGGGATAAAGGCAGGTGCAGGACACGGAGGTCTGTGTTCGTCCTGGTGGGGGCAGAAACTTTAGCTGCTCCCTGGCCTTGTGGTGGATGACCAGCTTATTTCACCTGCCCATCTCTAAATGGGGACAAGAAGGATAAAGACCTCTCCTCTACTGTCCCCTAGGAGCCATTCTTCTCCTAGAATGGGATGTGAACCATTCAAGAAGGACTGACATCTCTTCAGCACAGCCTCCTGATTTCCGGGGCTAATGCCCCACATTGGAAGCACAGTGCCCCACACCACTTATCAGCCAGGTACTAGTATGATGGTCCCCGTTGTACAGGTGAGAAGATGAAGCACGGGGAATTAAGTGCTTGTCCGAGGTTTCACAGCTAGCCTGTGCCGGGGACAAATTTCAAATTTGGGGTCTCCCACTCCATATGGTAATCTTAGATTGTCCTCAATAAATATGTTGCATAAACGAACAGGAGTGGCCAGGCTTCAGGTGTGCCAGCCCTAGGCTTCCTCCCAACTAGACCTCTGATGGGAAATTGAGGCAGATCTCTCCTCCCTGGTCTGCCCCTTCCCAACCGAGATAGATAAAATCCTCTTTTTAAAGACTTCTAGGAAATGAGATTCTATTCCTTCCCTTTCCGACTCCCAATCTAACTCATATTAGGAACTGCATCATCAGAAAGTTCTTCCTACAGTCTAACCTCCACACTTCCAGACAGAAGAGAGAGAGGGGATGTGGAGCAGGCTTCTATTTCAGAGAAGGGTATTCTTGGTCCCTAAAACGAGGGTTTAATTCTCTAACCATGACAGTCAGGGCTGGCCAATCACCAGCCTCAATGGGATAGCTTAAATTATAGAGGACCAAGTTAGAAAATAGAAAAAAAATTACCCAACTCCCAGCACTGGTACTGCAGCTGATCATTAATTATCTGCTGTCTGTGCACGTTGCTGGGCTGTCCCGACGGCTCACTGGTCAGGGTGTGCGGTGTGGCCAGGGGAGGCGGCCAGTCAGTTGGTGTCAGGTCAGCACAGTCGTGTGGGCACCGTGCAGACCCTTCTCGACTTCACCCCCTCCTTTCCACCCCTCCACTCCCCTCCAATCAAGGAAGGAGCTGCCCTCTCTTGCCCACCACCCCTCCCCAACCCCTCTGGAGGGGAGGAGAGAGGGAGTGATTAGCACGGGGCATTGTCCCCGGATAATGGGCCCCAGCTGCCGCATGAAAGAAGCAACAAAGCGCCTGGCGGCTCCGCTTGCATTATCCCCTCGTTAAATCTCTGTTATTAGATTAGATTCAAAATGTATTGATTCAGAGGCTGGGGGAGGGAGGCGAATCTGGCTGGCGAATGCTGAACCACACCTCTCTGCGAGCTCTTCCTCTCCCTCCTTCACCCAACCAGGCAAACTTTTCTTCCTCTATATTCTCTTACGGAAACCTCTCCTAAGCCTGTATCCTGGCCTCTGAGCTCAGCCACTCTGCCTGGACCTTGGGTGTCTGCTCCCGGGGGCCATCCCTGAGACCCCTAAGCTCAGGTTGCCTTAGGAGGAAAGGCAGCCCCCTCCTGCGACGGCTTTGGAGCAGTGTGAGTCATGATCTCATGGAGGGCCAGAGGGGTTCCAGCTGGGCACTGTCAACACCTTTGATGGAATGTTTGTAGTAGAAATGACAGCTTTGGAAAGCAGGATGGGTGGGAAAAGGAGATGAGAACTGGGAGTATTTATAGGGGAATAGAGAAGACTGCAGGAGAGGAGGGGAAGGGAGGAAGAGAATCGCCAAGCTTCTCAGAAGCACCTATGAAGACATGAGGGTTTCTGGTTTTCTCTCTCTGCTCAGGAAAGCATGAGAGGCCATGAGCAGAATTGGCAAGAGGAGGGGAGGAAGCAGGTTCTGGGAGAATAACAAGTGGGAGGGAAATTCTGGGTGTTCTCATACCCCAGATGGAGTGACGGTCTCCTTGGGGAAAAGCCAACATCGTATGGATGGGCAGGAGTTAGTGCACTGGGGCATTCTCTGGCCTTGGGCCTCAGTTTCCATCCCTGGACAGCACAGCCCAGATGCTAGATCGATGTGCTGATTGGATGTAGCTACTGGAGCAGAAGATGTTACATGTGGTGGCTCATTCTCAAGATGGTTAATTGGCTGCCTCGATGCTGGGTTCTGTCGCCCCATTGATTGTGGGTGAAGGGTGGATGGGGGAGGGGGAGGATCAATAGCATGATTAGTGTCTTACTAGCTCTTTGGTTGGACACTTCGCCAATAGCCACCCACTTACTGACCAGTGCTGCATTTGCAGTGCCAGACTGTCCACCTTTCTGTCCCTCTGGCCTGAGACATGAGAATCACCTACAGCACGGCTGGCCTAAGCAAGTCCTCGTCGAATGGGGCTGCTTTGGGTCCTAGGACAAGGCTTCAACATATGGGCTCCAGGGGCCATCCTGAGAGAGGAGTGATGAACAATTCCCCCCCTCTAGCCCAGTCTCTGCTCAGCAGGAGGCAACAATTATGAGTGGGGCCAATCCCCAGCCCCCAGATCTCTTGCTTTTTGCTGGGAGACCCTGATCCCTACCCATCAAGAAAACAAAAATGAAGATAACTAATCCGTGATCATTAGTATCAAAAGTACATATGCCTGGGAGGGAAACAGCAGATGAAACCTCACTCTCAGTTTGCCTTAGAAACAATGAGCCAGTTAGACAGTATTTAGTGGGTGCCCTGATGTCTGGGAGAGGGAGCCAGGATATGAGATACAAGATCAAAGACCATTCTCCTGACCGCCTCCCTCACCGTCCTGCTTTCTGGTGAATGCATCAGGGGCTGACTGCTGACAGTTTCCAAAGGAGATAAGTAAATCCAAGACTTGGCTTTCTTGGTATTTTCCCAAACACCAAACCCACTGGGGCTGACCGTGGTGCTGAAGTTCTTGTCCTCCTCTCCCCCTTCCCCTTACCCCTGCTAATTGTGAGATACTCTTGCAAGGAGACAGCTTGCTCCCAGCTGCACTGAGAGATCATGAGCCTAGAATAGTAACAGGACTTCATAGATCCTTCTAGAATCTTCTGAGGCGGGTACAGAACTGAGCTTTCTCCTCCCCCCTCTCATTGCTGAGTGTTCCTTGTGCTGACCCTCATACCTTAAATTCTACCTCCTACTGATTGTTATTCATAACAGCTACCATTTGGTCACCTCCCAGATCCCTGGGCCAGAAAGCACCAAATAGTTGAAGCTAGAGGAAGTTCCCAAACCTCATTTCTGCCAGTAACTTCAAGCCTTTTCATCTGCCCATCCAATCTTTTCCAAAGTTGCTGAGAAAGGGTCGAGAAGAGAGTTTAGGGCTTCATGGCAATGTGTTGCCCCACCCACCCCACCATCTATGGAGGATGGTGTTCAGGGAAGTGGCCACAGGTGAGGTGAAGAAGGAAACAAGTGTTGGATAAACCTAGCAGAGTTGTCAAGCCCTGCTGCGGTAGAGAGTTGGTTTTGCCTTCAATCTAAAACCAAAGTTGGGGGGGGGTGATGAGCAGAATTCCAAAGTGCCTTCTTCAGAGAAGGGGCCATGGGGAAACTTAGGCTTGATACGTAGATAAGTAGAGTGAAGTTCAGGAGTGCTCGGGTTTCTCCTGACTAAGACAGCATGTTTTGATGCCATAATGAGCAGCTGGGTGGGAAGAGGATGGAAGGGTCTTGAACATTAAGTTTTGGGGGGAAGAGTTCAGACGCTGGTTCAGGATGGCTGAGATGACTTTGCACTGGAGATGGGATGGGACTGTATCTGTGTTTTGAAGATGTCCCTGGTATGTCTTGGGCCCTGAAGGACCTACGCAGAAATCCTCTCTCCCCATCCTAACCAGCCCCACACCTTCCTCCCCTGCTGGGCTGTACCCACTCAAGAATACTGCCAGATGGACCAGAGTGTGATGAGGGTGACACTGTAGGCCAGCACCACCATCAGGTAGACGCGGAATAGCAGCTTGTCCAGCACGGAGCCCACCTGCAGCCAGTCCCGGGCCACCTCTCGGATCTCGTCCCGCTTCTCCAGGAAGTGCCGGATGGAGGACAGTTCCTGCAGCAGCCCCCGGACAGCCAGAGAGGCCTCTCTTGGGGGTGGGGGAGGGCTGCATCTGCCTCTCGGGGTCTTCTCCAAGTCCAGGGGTCTTCCCAAATGGCCGCAGTGGTTCCCCATGGCTGAAAGAAGGGCAGAGCTTTGGCAAGGCAGAGCCAGCAGGATGGCCTGAACACTGTCTCTTACGTTTCTACAGCCTGCGGAAATTTTTGTTAGGAACAACTTCAGACATAAAAAGTCTAGAGAGTAACTTATATAGTTGCAAACCCACCATCCAACTTAAACGAATTTAAAAAGGCAATACGATTGAGGATCCCTGTGTACCCTTCCTTAGTCACAACCTCCACCCCTTCCCCAGATCACTAATATCATGAAGTTCTCCTTCCTGTGTGTTTTTTCAACCTATGAGCTCTCCCCAGCAATCTGACATCCATTATTTTATTTGAGCCTCACAATAGCCACACGAGAGAGGCAGAGTAGGAGAGAAAACTGTTCCCTCTTGCTATACGATAGTGCTGACCGTGGAGAGAGGCTAAGTGATTAGCCCATGGTCACATAGTTGGAGCATCATTTAATGCCAAGTCCCAGGAATCTGGACCCCTGCTCCACTGCTCTTCTGCTGTGTTATCTTGCCTCAGAAGGGGGCAGCTGTCTGGAGGGCACTGCTGTGATCTCCATGACTCTGAGTCCTGGACCAGAAAATACACCTTCAGGTATGGCTACCGTCACTGAGTAAAATTAGCTTCAGCCCAGTGGGATGGTCTTATACGAACCAAAAGTCTCATGTAAAAAGCCTGGCCCTGCCCAGGAGGAAGGATGAAAAGGAGTGAGAGGAGAGGAGTGGTTAAGAACAGGGGCTTAGAGTCAGATGAGTTCAAAGCACGGTTCCACCAGTTCCTGGCTCTGTGGTTTAGGACAAGCTATTTAACCTCTCTACGCCTTTGCTTGTTCATTTGAAAAATGAGAATCCTATTGGGCTGTCATGAGTATTACATGTGATAATGCACAGAAAGTACTTTGCATGTGCCTGGCACAAACTGCTCAATGGATAACCCAACAAACCAACCACCACTACCACTAGTAACAACAACAGTGGTAGCTGTAACAATTCTTCAGGAGGCATGAGCCCCACATTTAGTGTCTCCCTGAGCCCCTGTCTCTCTGCCTCATGTTGAAATTTGAAGAAACCTGGTCTTTGAGCTATTAAGAATGAGAGAGTTTTAGAAATCGCAGCTGCAGCATTCAACCATGTGAGGCAAAAGGCCTATAATTGCCCAAGGGGCATCCATTTGACCTCACTCATGGCTCCATCTCAGAGAAAGGCCAATCTCAGGCCAGAGGGCTTAGCTTCCGACGTGCTCAGCCTCTGGGACTCCCACCCTCTCTGTCTATAGCCAGGCTGATGAGAAGTTGTGAAAATGAAGACAGGGTCAGGACTGACACGTTTGGCAGAAGTCTGCGCCCTCCCAATAAGGCTGGGTATGGGCACCGCATGCAGGACAGCACCCAGTTCCCAGGCCCTGCCCAGCCTCCTTGGCCTGCCACACCCTCCCACCACATCCTGCTTCCAGGCCAGAAGTGGCCCCTCCTTGGGGAGACTCTCCCTTTCTCTCTCTCTCACCTGAACAATCATCAGTCTTGGTGGCTTGGGAGGTGGCTGGGGGCCTGTGGGAAGCCGACTGCTCCCCGAGGCACGGCAGCCGGGCGATCCTCTCCAGCACCAGGCGCCGCAGCCAGGCTGGCACAGGCTGCTGCAGGTCTTGTTTGTGCACCAGCCGCACTATGAAGATGGTCTCGGCCAGGCTTATCACCAGCAGCGCCATGCACACCACAAAGTAGACACCTGTGAGCCCCGGGCGGGGGGAAACACACACATGGCAGGTGGGAGGGGGCCGGTTTCTCCCCAGCCTGAGCTCTTCCTGCAGAAGGGGCCTTACCGATGAGGGGAGTGCCGATGGCAGTGGCCGGAAGCGTGTCGGACACAATGATCAGGAAGACAGAGTAGCCCAGGAGGAGCGTGATCTTGAAGGAGACCCTCTCACCACTGTCCGGGGGCAGGTAGAAGCCCATGATGTCCATGACCATGAGAAAGATACTAGGAAGCAGCAGGCCGACGACGTAGAACAGAGGCCGCCGGCGGATGACCACCTGGGACCAGGAGAGGAGCTCGTGGGAAGCCCCGGGCAGACAGGCTATTCCCCCAGGAGCCACCCCCAGCCTAGACCCCTTGCTTCATGGAGCTTCCAGCTCGGATTTCTCAGAGAAGGAAATGGAAAGATCGCCTGTCCTGCCTCTCACTCCAGGCTGTGGCTGTTCAGAATGAGTAAGGGACATTCAGTTGACTTTCCCCATCTACTTGGTTGAAGTTCCCGGGCATGTGTGGGACCCTGGGGTTGCGAAGGGCCTGTGAAAGTCCTTCCCAATAAGCTTCCTTAAGTCCACCTCGGTGTGAAGGTCTAGGGGCTTCATTCACCATTTTACCCACATCCACCCCACTCACATAGAACTTCATTTCTGCATAATGGTCACTGCTGCTTTCCATACTGAAATCCCGAAACTGGGTCAGCACTCCCAGCAACTCCCACTCTCCCTGGTTCATGAAGACGCTCTTGTCCGACTTCACCTTTTCTGGCGAGCGCCACAGGGAGACGTTGATGTCCTGGACTGAGAGAGAAGAAAGCAAGCCAGCTTGGCATCTAGCGCCAGGAGCCTACCAGATCCCGTGATGCTGGAACGTGAGTGCGCAGCCACCCGGGGAGGTGGAGGCCACATGGCTTGACTTTGAGCCTCAGCTCTCGACCTTCAGCCTCGGTTTCCTCAGCTATAAATGGAGCACCGCTACGCATCATACGTATCTCATAGAGCTGCAATGAGGGCAAAGGAAGTCTCAGATGAAAACACATGGCACGGTGCAGAGAAACATACGACCCTTCATTAGAAAGCCTCCCCCCACACACACACACACACGCACACGCACGCACACGCCTATGCACACGCCCCTTCCAAACACCTTTCTAGGCTCTCCTGTTAGCATCACCCATTTCATAAATAAACAAAAGTCAACAGACGTCACCTTTGCTTTGATGTAACTGCTTGTCTTTAAAAGTTAGTAAAATAAGCAAAATCCACACTTAAAGAATAGAAGTTCCACTTCTAAGTATCTGCACTAGAGAAATATGCACCAGGAAGGACAGGAGTGCTTCTTCAGAGAATATTGGAAAAGACATAAATATCTGTCAATCATAGCTTAATAGCTATGATGCATCCAAAATCAAGGGATATAGGCTGGGCATGGTGGC
>CAUYRT010032130.1:0-32750 GCA_963574885.1 Lepilemur ruficaudatus | reverse complement strand
TTAAATAGATAATTAAAAATCATAAATTCAATAATATAATATGCTCAGGATGCTATAAAAGGACAGAGGAGAAATGGAAGATAGAAAGACTTAAAGAGAGTACTTTTTGATAAAAGCCATTCTCACTGGAGTTAAGTAATATCACATTGTGGTTTTGATTTGCATTTCCCTGATGATTAGAGATGTTCAGTATTTTTTCATATGTTTCTTGTCCATTAGTCTATCTTCTTTTGAAAAAGTGCTGTTCATGTCCTTTGCCCACTTGTTGATAGGGTTGTTTGATTTTGTCTTGCTGATTTTCCTGAATTCTATATAAATTTTAGTTATCAGCCCAATATCAATATATACCATAGAAATATTTTCTCCAATGTTGTAGCTTGTCTATTCACTCTAGTGATAGTCTCCTTGGCTGTGCAGAAGCTTTTTAATTTGATCAGGTCCCATTTATTTATTTTTATTGGTGCTGTGATTTCTTTTAGGGTCTTCTTCATAAATTTTTTGCCTAGGCTGATGTCTATAAGAGTTTTTTCCAGCATTTTTCCTAGAATTCTTACGGCTTCATGCCTTAGGTATAAATCTATTATCCATCCTGCATTGATTTTTGTAAGAGGTGAGAGGTGAAGATCCTGTTTCAGTCTTCTACATGTGGCTATCCAATTTTCCCATTTATTGAATAGAGATTCTTTTCCCCAGTGTATTTTTTCATCTACTTTGTCAAAAATCAGATGGTTATATGAGGATGGATTTATATCTGGCTTCTCAGTCTTGTTCCATTGGTCTATGTCTCTGTTCTTGTTCCAGCACCATGCTGTTTTGGTTACTATTGTCTTGTAGTATAGCTTGAAGTCTGGTAAATGGATGCCTCCCAATTTGTTCTTTAGTTTAAGGTTGCTTTAGCTATACAGGTCTTCTCTGGTTCCATACAAAGTGTAGAATCATTTTTTCTAGATCTGAAAAAAATGACATTGGTATTTTAATAGGGACTGCATTGAATCTGTAGATCATTTTCAGTAGTATAGACATTTTAACAATGTTGATTCTGCCAATCCATGAGTGTGGAATGGTTTTCCATCTGTTTTTGTCCTCTGCTATTTCCTTCCTCAGTGTTTCATAGTTCTCCCTGTAGAGGTCTTACGTCTCCTTAGTTAAATATATTCCTAGGTATTTTATTTTCTTTGTTGCTATTGTGAAAAGCATTGAGTCTTTGATTTGGTTCTTAGTTTGACTATTGTTGTTGTATATGAATGCCACTGATTTGTGTACATTGATTTTGTAACCTGAGACTTTGCTGAACTTATTTATCAATTCTAGTAGTCTCTTGAAAGAATCTTTGGGATTTTCTAAATATAAGATTACACCATCAGCAAAGAGTGATAGTTTGACTTCTTCTGCACCTATTTGGAATCCTTTGATTTCCTTCTCTTGTCTGATTACTCTGGCTAGGACTACCAGCATTATGTTGAGTAAAAGTGGTGGTAGAGGGCAACCTTTTCTGGTTCTACTTCTAAGCAGGAATGCTTTCAATTTTTCAGTATGATGTTGGCTGTGGGTTTTTCATATTTGGCTTTCATCATTTTAAGATAAGTTCTGCCTATGCCTATTTTGTTAAGTATTCTTATCATAAAAGAATGCTGAATTTTGTCAAATGCTTCTTCTGTGTCTATTGAGAGGATCATATGGACAAATGTTGGCATGGATGTGGAGAGATATGAACACTCACACACTGCTAGTGGAACTACAAACTAATACAAACTGTACGGAAATTAGGATGGGAATACCTCAAGGAACTAAAAGTAGAACTATCTTTTGATCCAGCAATTCCACTACTGGGTATCTACCCAAAGGAAAAAAGGGCATTCTATAAAAAGGACATCTGCACTAGAATGTTTATAGCAGCACAATTCATAATTGCAAAGATGTGGAAACAACCCAGTTCCCATCAATACATGAGTGGATTAACAAAATGTGGTATGGGTATAACGTGGAGTACTACTCAGCCATAAAAATAATGATGAACTGCCTATTGTATTATCCTGAAAGGAGCTGCAGCCCTTACTTCTAAGTGAAGTTTCACAAGGATAAAAAACAAACACCGCATTTGCTCACCATTAAATTGGTACTAATTTATCAACACTAATGTGCATGTATGGGAAGTAACATTCATGGGTTACCAAGCTGATGGGAGTGGGTAGGAGGGGACAGGTAAATCCACACCTAACAATGTAGTGCATGTTATCTGGGAGATGGGCACACTTATTGGGCAGTGCAAAGGCAATTTATATAACCCAAGGGTTTGTACCCCCATAATATTATGAAATAAAAAATAAATAGTAATAAAAAATAAAGACATAAGGAAATGGATAACTATTGAATTTAGTTTTAAAAAAAAATTAGAAAAGCAGAACAGGGATGGGGCTTCCTAACAGATATGATAGCACATGCAGTGATAGAGGGTTGAGAATGTATGCATATAAGCACTTCATGTTACTTAATACAGAACATGAGATGAAGCTGGAGAACCAGACAGGACTGTATATTAGAGAAAGTTTTATCTTCCCAAACATTCAAGGCTATTACATACCTTAGTCTTTGCTCAGATTTTCCCTTTTTATTGAACTGTGTCTCAAATCCTCTGTTGTATCAACTGTGAACTTTACCTATTAGAATCCAAAGAGCCTAAGACATAATATTATAGACTCTAGAACCCTACTAGCTGGGTACAAATCTCAGTGAAGCCACTAACTGGCTGTATGATCTGGGGCCAGTTTTCTTCACTTTTTTCATTTATCATGTGAGGTTACTTTTACATTAAAATAACTAATAAATATCATTATTAAATTTTCTTAAAGCTTCAAGCTTGTATGAAGTTTTCTACTATTCCTGAGAATTATTTGCTTACTTGTTTGTGTCTCCACTTCAACATATATGTAATAAATATAAAAGTAATTGGATAAAAGAATGGAAATGTGCTTTAATAGTATGTAAAGTGCTGAATATTTAGAGGCTTTATATTTTTTCTCAAACAATTGAAATCATTATATAATCTGGGTTACCCCTTTAATATCCCAGAAATAGTATGACGTATCTTATATACTTTACATATTTAATTATATAAATACACACAAATATAATGAAACAGTTAAAAGAATTATCTTTGAACTTGTACATAACAGCTAAAGAATTTTGAACTGGGTAGTTCTTTCATTTATTTTGGCAAAAACTGATAATACTCATAAAATTATTATCATGAAAAATAAGAAACATCAGACTTATTGCATGAAATACTTTCTTGTGGAAATAGTTTTCATATTTTAAAGTAAGAAAGCATTATCCCTCAATGAACAGTTGCAAAATTATACAGAGAAAACAATTCTGAACTGGTCAAAATCTCATTAAAATTGTATGAGGAGAATTATGTATGCCCCATTTACAATTTTTCTTTATAGCAGAATATCAAGTAATCCGTCATTTGAGAGCACACTTTAGTTTTATCCTAGACCTACTTGACCTTGTAAGTGTTTCTTGATTTTAAAGGATGACATTTAATTAAAACTGCCTTGCTGAAGTATGGTAATTATTGGTGCAGATAAAAGAGATTTACAGAAACTCAAACCAGTGGATTGGTAAGAGCAACACAGATTTTTCTTAATATCAGGATGTATCATTTGCAAAATGTGATATACTGTCTAGCTTTGTATCATTTAAGAGCACATCAAGTTTACTGGTTGAATTAGCACACGTGATTGTGAAAGAGGCATTTCAATTAAGCCCGAAGTCAAACAGACTTCAAGAATTTTCTACCTTTATTTGCAATGCTGTGCATAAAATTATTCAAGCATTACAATGAAGAATGAGAACTCATGGAGTATGAAATCGGACCCAAATCTATTCCTTTAATAGATGATATCTTTCTTTCTTCATAGTTTGCTGCTCTTCAACGAATGACATTTAGTAATATGTCTGAGTAATTACTGAGTTTACTGCTCATTACCTCTTTAAAAATCCGAGGAAATACTAAACACACTTTTGGTTTTTTTATAAGAAAATAATTTTCATTATAAAGGTTAAAACAAAATTAAGTGATTTTTTATTTTTAATTTGGTAGCTTAGCTTGTGATTCTTTGTAATATCAAACTTATGATTACCCTTTCAAGTATATTTGTGCTGATTGTCAAAAAAACTATTAATAAAATAACTTAAAAAGATGATATATTTCTTTTACATGAAGAAATGATTTTAGAATTTCTTCAAAATAATACTTTAATAGCAAGAGTTCTCCTAATAAAATTATACCTTATTTATTTCCCTAGAAGAGTATGAAAGTTATTTTCCACTTCCATATTCATAATTAAAGATGTTATGGAAAATTATGCACACATATCAATTCTATATGTTTGATGTGTGAAATCTAAGATAGTATTACTATTTTCCAGTTTGATATTCTCCTAAGATCACAAACAAAATTATTTTAAACAATTTTGCCTTGTGCATATATTTTTGGTAGCTAATATCACTCCAAAGGAAAATATTCCATCTTTGTTTGTCAATTTTACCTTTATGGACATTGTTTTATTAGCATTCACATTGGTCTATTTTAACAGATTCTACACATCAAAATCGTACTTCATAATCCTTTATTGTTGACACCAAGATAGCAGGTGTTTAGCATATTGTATTCTGAATTGGTACCAATGTATAATGAATTTTCTGTTCCTTGAGGTGTTTAATGGTATTTTCAGAATCACTCTAATGACTAAGACGATAAATGGATTTTGAATAACTTTAGCTAATTGTATCGTTTCTTATTTCAATAAACACGACATAGATCATTTTGCCTACATAGATCCTGGGTTATTATTATCATTCCAATTGATTTCTATAATCCGGAAGTTGGATGGAAGAGAACCACACATTTTGTTAGAGTGAAACTTTGGAGGTGAATGGATTAGTCACTTTACTGTGTTCTTATCTTACAGGAACAGCTTTTGATTTCATTTTGTAACTCTGGAAAGTATAACTTTGCCTGCTAGAATTGTAACCCTTAATATTAAAAGAGCCTTTATTTAATGTTATAAATATGACCATGTTGATGATGATGACAAAGATCACATTTTAAGGTACTCATGGTCAATAATAAGCCTAAGTACTTTTGAGGTCCAAATTAAAAAAAGGAAGAAAAGATCCACACTTCAGGCAAAAGCTATCTCTTTCTTTTAACATTTATATAATATATTCAGGGCAGTTGAAAATGGAACTGGTTGCATAACAAGGAATGCATGGTATTTAAGCAGATTCTCATGTACTGTTTTCACCATAAAATATGAGGCACAATAGAAAAATGCTTCAGTTAGCACATCCTTTTGCATAGATTCATTGGATGATTACTGTTTTCCAAGGAATGAGGTACATTTAATTTCTACTCCTCACATCTTTTAACCATATTCACATTCCAAATAACTTTTGGCAACAAAATTGACTTTTATTTTTGGTTCTGCTAAATAAAAAAAGGAGATGTACAGAGAGTAAAACATAACTATCATTATAATTTAAAAACTGTGCCTATTTTTCTTATCTTTGTTTTAGATTAATAATTTTAAAATATAGATTTTTTATATGTTTTAAAAATTTCAACCTAGAAAACCTTTCCCCCCTGTTTTTAGAAGAGGAAATTGAGATTCAAAGAGATTAAAACTTACTTAATTTCGTACAAAACTATTTTTATACTCCAATCTTTTCATAAAGGATTTCCGAAAAGTAAACCCACCTGGTTAAATGAAGGTAAGGAAGGAAGGAAAGGGACATTCGTATAAGGGGGGAAAAAATGAGCATCAGGATTTTTAGAATAGGGGAGTCGTGCAAGCTAGTAAACTAACAACGAGAAATCATTGAGGAGGAAACGAAGGAAGGTGTGGCAGAAAGAAGGTCTGCTGGAGCTTGATCCTGAGAGGAGGAGATAGGCTCAAAGAGACCAGTGACGATGTCCTCCTTAGAAAGGTCAGTAGAGGGGAGGAAAGCATAAGTAAAGGCATAGAAATATATTCAGCTAGAAGAAAGGAAAGTTGAGAGCATACTCACACGCACAAAGTTAACCATACTTAATTTGGGCGTGGTGGCTCACACCTGTCATACTAGCACTCTAGGAGGCTGAGGTGGGAAGACAGCCTGAGGTCAGGAGTTCCAGAGCAGACTGAGCAAGAATGAGACCTGTCTTTACTAAAAATAGAAATACAAAGCATTAGCTAGATGTGGTTCACATGCCTGTAGTCCCAGCTACCTGGGAGCTGAGGGAGGAGGATTTTTCGAGCCCAGGAGATGAAGGTTACAGTGAGCTATGATGACACCACTGCACTCTAGCTGGCGTGACGGAGAACGACTCTGTCTCAGAGAAAACAAAAAAATTATCATACTTATAATTAAGAGACTGAGCTACCTATAAAAATATTCTATACTACAGAAGAAGAAAAGAATAGGGGAATAAACTAGAGATGCTGAAACTGTTGCTAAGTTTTGGCAATAATTTATTGAATATCAACTGAGAATCAATTTCATTGACATGCAACTCTTCAACAGGATATAAATATCTTTTTTATCTTTTCACCAGCTTCCTTTCAAAGAAAAAGCTGATGGAAACAGAATATGCTCTTCCAATAATGAACCATGAGATCAAACATTGGAATTTTAATAATAATAGCTACAAGTTATTGGTGCCACTATAAATGAGGGGTTTCTCATTCACTCAAATATTTATATTATCTTTATGAAGTAGAAATTATTTTTCCTTTTTTATAGATGATGAAACTAACTTTTGAAAAGGTGAAATAACATGTCCAATGAATATAGTCCTCAAATGTCAGAACTATTAATAGAATTAGAATCTAGAGATATCTTATTACAATTCTTATGTTCTTTCCTTTACGTGGTATTGCTTTACCTATGTGATTTTTAAGACACTAGGGTCTTAACGGTCCCTTAAGTTCCTGCCAGGACTCAAGAGTCCCAACCATAAGTTATAATATAAATTCATCAACTGGGCAGTCTTTGCTTTCCAGATTAAAATTGTTATAGAATTATCTCAAATTAATGTGCAGATTTAAACATAAACCCTGGTGTTATATTTTGAATAATGGATGTTGAAAGTGTTCTCTTTTCAAGAAGAAATGCAGATTCTTTGGTGGCTTTGAGGTTTCAATAGATGAGGTCAACTTTTTGGTAACATTTAGGAGATTAAAATAGACTTTTCTTGGGTACCATTAAACCAACAGTTGTATTTTAGAAAGATCAATAAGTTAGGAACCTGATCTCTGACATGGGTGGATTCTTGATCCTTAACAAAAGATATATAGATGGACTTTTGAAGAACTACAAATACTTAGTGTAGAAATAGTTTATTTGGTTGTCTGGCTTCTATTATGTTGGTCTAGATTAGAAGGTATAGGTTCCATTCAGTGCTCTAGATTCCATCACAATAGCAGACTCCATTTTACCACTGGGGAGAGGCCTGGGGAAGAAAGTGAATTGGAAAATTATCCATCACTGATACAGACTAAAGATAGATTTAATTTTTTTATAAAGTGAGAGAATTTTTAGAATTGAGGATATTCAACTGTCTATAATTCCAGCAAAACAATAAGAATAGTGCTTACTTGTTTTGAGACACTATTGGGTAAGTTGACAGTAAATCAGAAAGAACCAACCCAGGCTATGAAACAGGAGGAAACAGAAAAGTTATCACTGACCATTTCTCAGATTCTTAAAACTATTTTAAGTGGCTCAGTCTTTCAGGATTCTGAAAAGCCAAGAAGCAATATTTCAAAGTCTACATGAAAAGGAGTAAATCAACTTAGCAGATGAAAGACAACAGTTACTAAAAAATGAATACTGGTAAAAAAATATATAAATATAAAATAAGTGAATTCTGGGATTCAGGGCAGATAAAAAAGTCATCTGAGGAGTAGGCAGGCCAGCATTGAGCAAGGGAAAATCTGGCATCCAGAGGTGGGATTTCTATCTTTTTGTTACAGCCAAGAAGATCTGTTTCAGGCAAAAAGACCTCTACATTGGTGTCTTCAATGCTCCTACCGGTGTCTACGATAACAGCGAGATATAAAAATATACTATGCTGTAACCTGTGATAGAGGGTGGGAGAAAAGCAGAGACCTAACAGTATTCAGTGCTCCAGCATCAACTTTGGAGCACATGGTAATGAAAAAGCAGTGATGTCAGGTTTCAGAGGTGGCAGGAGATGAGCATTTTAGACAGGCAAGAACCACAACCAGGATCTAAGCAATAGAAGGGCAAAGCTAGGTAAGTAAACTAATGGTAAGCATTGGAGCCAGGTGAACTCTATCTTGAATCTCTGTTGTTTCCGAACAAGTGAAATCGAGCTGACAAATATGTTTTTCCCCCTTGTTACAACATTCAGCACAGCTGTTAGGAATTGTGTGATTTATCTGGGCAGGGAAAGGAGCTATATTATTGGAGTTTTACCATCACATCTGAAAATATTGAATCATTTAGAGGATAATGATTTCCAAAAGCGGGTCCTGATCTAACACATTGTGTCTATATCAGGGCATGAACATACGTTGAAATGACTCATTAGATCCATTCTAATCACAGCAAGCCTTAGAAAACATTTTCAGATGAAAATATACAAGTAACTCATAATATTTTTTAATCAAGTCACTTTCTTCTGAGGAAGGCAGTGTGGGTATGGTGGAAAAAACAAATCCTTTGAAATCACCTTCTGATATGAGTTCTGGTTCTGACAATAGTTTTGTGATCTTGACCTAGTTACCTCTTTGAGCTTTGTCTAGAATGTTTGAATATGTAAAATGGGAGTATGTAATAGGCTAACTGCATTCTTGTTTTTTAACTGCTTATGGTTTTTAAGCTCCCCCTTTTTCTCTTCAACTTCTGCCCCACATCTTGGCAAGCTAATAAGAAAGTCTGCATACTTTTTCCTTTAGATAGAAAGTTCAAACCATGTAGGAACTATCACCCCAGATCCAGATCCAAACCAAAACCATCATAAAAACCCCAAGCCAGTTTTCTTTCCTTGCTTCTCAAAGACATTTTTGGACTCACTCTACTCTCCCCGAAAAGGCTCATTATGTGAGTAATAAAGCTTTTCATATCCTCTTGAGGGTGTGTGTGTGTGTGTGTGTGTGTGTGTGTGTGATTATCAGTCTCGACATTTGAATTAAATTTTGGGTGGGGGAGACAATTTTGCTTCTGTAGGGATGACCCTAACAGTCTAATTCAATAAAACCTTGCCATAATGCAATAACCTAGGCCTAAATTTCTACCAAGTAAAATAAAGTAAGATTTCATAGCATGTAAAATTTCTAACAAGTAAAAATGTTTTATTACTGACAAGTTGATGACAATTTTTCCCCCATTCAATCTATACTATAGTACAAGGCACAAAACAAAGATAGTGAAAACTACATGCTTTCAATGGTTGATATACTGTGAAAGTTCCAATTAATTACCAAGTCATCAATTTTAAACCCCTCCCAACAGAAGACAAGAGTGTTAGCCCTCTACTTTTTGAAAACATGGGTTAGGCCAAGGATGGGAGCCAGTTGAGTGTATTTTCATCCCATCATCTCAGGGAATGTTTCTGTGAGGGATTGAGAGCTATCTATCTTTTAAGAGTTCTGTGAAGATTAAAGAAAGTGTCTGGTCAAAGTAGCCCATTAATTAAAGTGTGCTTCCTCACATCCCCTCTCACCCCAATTCTAATAACTCGTAAGATACAGGTAAATACTATGATTATAAGCTTGTAAATCTGACTATCATAAGTAAATGAGGGATTGGATACCCAGGCAGTGACTTTTAGGAATAACTTCTAAATAAAGAACATTATCTAGATTCTCATTTATAGTGAATATAAGTCTATGATAATATTATTTCATGGAGGGAATAAGGAAGTTAGATTTTACTAGCTCCTTGAGTCTTGAGGGAATAGAGCTAATAAAAGTTACACAGCATCTCTCTAGGGAAGGAGATACAAATTCATAAATATCTACCCTTTAACTTTCTGAACAGCAGTTGTCTCAACACTCCCTTTAAAGGTCAAAGTCATGGGAATTGTCATAATTGCATAAAGATAGCTGATTTTTAAACTCTAGTGTTATTTGTTGGACAGCAAAATAGTTGCTAATCTTTCCTTTTTGTAAAACCCAGATGAATTACCAATATATAACGTAGCAAGCACTAGGAGCAGTGATATTTAATAATTTTTAATACATTGCCTTGAGATAGAAATAAGGTGACCTAATTCATGTTCATCAAACAGATATTAAGCACTTCCTGTATGCTACATACTGTGACAGGATCTGGTTAATGGGGTGAGACTGGAAGTTCATGTGTAATTTGGAATCAGTCCTCAAGCAATTTAAAATCTAGCAGCTAGGAGAGATTTGCCAAATAATTAATATCCTGAAGAATGCAGTAAGTGCTAAACAAAAGTATAGGCTCATAACGTGGATGAGAGGGGGAAAAAAAGAATTAGCACTTAACTTAGGGCCTGAAGAGTAAAGAACATTATAGTTTGAAGAAATAATGCAAGGAAAGGCCCTAAAATATGGACTTGTGCTAACTGCTTTGGGATGATAAAGTGTGTTTGGGAAAACGTGAAAAGAGATGATGCTGGAAAAAATTTGTGGGGAGGATGTAGAAGATATGGAGTAATTAGATGAAGACGTTTTTATTTTTAATATATTTTCCTGTAAGATTAGGTAATTTCAGGGATAACTGAAGATTTTTGGTAAAAAAGTAAAACTTATTTTTGGAAGATAAGTCTAAAGTAATAAGGTAGTTGAATGAATTGGGTGTCTGTTAGGCCCAGTCCGTACTAAGTATGTCATTCTTACGGCAGAACTGTTTCTCCCCATCCAAGTGTTTCCATTCACTTGGATGGAGCTTCACTACTGTATCTTCTCCTTTTCTACCCATTCATTCGCTGTCTCAAGGGGGATACCTGATCTGATTGGTGAATTTACAAAGACAAAGGAGGCAAGTGTAGCCCAATTATAGTTTTATAGTTCTCTGTCTCTGCTTTCCTAGGTGTGAGAAGATCACTGGAAGCATGCATTCTTCTCTCCTCTTCCACACCATGACTTCTACTAGAGTGTGTGATGCCCCAATGGGGAGGGCTTTCCCAATAAGCATTTCCTTCAGCCAAGGGTCTGAGCCTGTTTAATTCTGGGATTCAAAATTAGGAAGCCCACTTGACCACAGACAGAAGCCACAATTTAAAATACCAGCTTAATGATGTGAGATTTCAGTTCCACATCTACTTAAGTTTTTATAATTTCAAAATTGACCCTGAACATGGGATAAAAATAGAAGTATTTATTTTTCCAATGCCCCATCACTGATCAGTTTCACAATGGATACAGAAACATCTTTATATATTTGATGCAATGTATTAAGCCCTTACTTCTAAGAGCTCAGTTAATTAAATCCTCTCTACAAATGCAGAGATAAGTTTTATTATCTATATTTGAGAGTTGGCAAAATTGAACCTTAGAGAAGTTAAGTAATGTCTCAAAGGTCACTCTGAATGGATAAAAAAAGACAAAAATGAGAATTATCAGACTCAAAACCAGTGTTTTTTAGCCATTATCATAAAATTATTTCTTTCTTTATATACACAACACATATAAATAAATATTTTTTAAAAAAATAGTAAACAAGAGCAAGCCAGCTATATTCTAATGGTATAAACTACAGAAATTAAGACTTGAAAGGATAGGCAAAAAATGAAAACATAGAGGTGGCATCAATGGAAGTAGAACTCATTGGCATAAAATAAAGGGGACCTAGGAAAGAAATACATGTGACATTGATGGCCTTTATTGCTAAACAAATTGATGTTTATAACAGAAAATAATGATGATGAGTTCAGCAGTGGGAAAAGCAAGTTTTAACTTCTGGATTAATATCTATTTATCAAGTAGAAAGTTAAATATGGATCAGGAGCCAAAAAGGAATTCGCATACCATCATGATACGCGTACGTAAATAAACCATAAGACTCTATGATTCTTTCAGAGGGAAATATTGGCAAAGAAAAACTTGAGTATACTTCGAGGTGCATTTATAATTGGAGGTGTGGGATACATAGAAGGACATTAAATAGGAAACAACAGAAAGGAAAGCAGAGGGCTGGAAGAGGAATTGCCATGGAAGTTAGGGTGAAAGAAACAAATGTACCAAAGAAGAACTGAGTACCGCATTCTAACGTTAGTTTAATTAATTCTCAGAAGGAATTAGGAATATCATTTCTTTGGGCCCCCAGAGCGTTTTTTGAATTCATTTAGGCTATAGTTACTTATGTATTCATTTACTCAGCAAATATTTAATAGTGTTTTGCTCTCCTGTCCATATGGAATACAGGATAAAAATTATAGCAATTGCAATTCTATGGAATTACAGAAGTAGGACTAACTCTACCAGCGGTGGAGAATTTTGAAAAAATGTAATAGAGTAGAAAATATTTTAGTGAGGCTTTGGCAGCTGGGAAGAGGGGGGGAAAAGACATTTTAGTGTCTAGAATAGCATAAGTCAATACTCAAGAGTTATGAAAGAATGTGTAATTTTCCAAGCATGTTGAGTCTTGCAAGAGCACTGGCGCCATAGTTATAGGTACATACATGACAGGAGAAGGATATGAAACTGTATAGGTTACTTAGCGCAATTTGTGAACAGCCTTTTACACAATATGACAGAGATTAGTGATACTGTTGTTACCAGAAAACCATGACTATTTTAAAATAATAACCAAATACATTTTAGAAAGATAACTGTGGCAAAGTTCAGGAGAATGCATACAGGAGAATGTGTATGTATCAGGGAGTTAGAGAGGAGACTAGTTTGAAGGTTATTGTAATGACATGGAGAAAAGATGGAGATTGTCTATATACTAAGTTGCTAACATTAGCATGAGAAGGGGCAAAAATGATGATTTTTGTTGGTAATAAAATTTATTTATATTTTTGAAGTGCATTTGAAATGTGAAGTATGATATAGAGATTTGTCCATTTGTAAATGACATAAAGATAACTATAATTAATATTTTGTGTATTTCTTGCTGGTTTTTGTGTGCACATGCATGTGTGTATAATATATTTATTTATAAAAAATATATTAGTATAAGCATATATATTAAATGTATGTGCAAAATTATTCCTGGTATTTAGCTTCACATTATGTCATAAGCATTTCCCTACATATTGACCTAATATTCAAAGCATGTTGGCACAAGTTCATAGTATTAAACATCACTGCAATATGTCATAATATAGCTACTGTTTGACATTTAGATTATTTACAAGTTTTAGCTGTTATACAATGTTGAAGCTCTTAATTTACATTGACAACTGCTCAGCAGAAATACTATAGTGATTTCATATTTTCAAGCTATATGTGGGGTTCTTCTTACTCCACCCTCAACAATTAATATCTTTTAAAAATTGCCAATTTGATACAAGAAAATTGTATCATGCCCTTGACAATTCATACAGTAGAACTTTGTCATGTTTATTGGCCACTTATATGTCAACTTAAATAAATTACCTATTCATACAAAGGCAAATTCTTTGTATTGTCACTGTTTGTGTATTGTAACAACTAAAGAAATTCAGTGGGATTAGAATTCCAGGGAATCCTCTAAGATTCGCTGATTCAGTAAACTCTTTTTGTCTTTGATATATGCCAGGAACATTTCCATGTTGCTTATTTTGTAGTGGGCATTTAGTAATTTTGAAGCCCAGCATCAAAACTTTCTGCATCTATCAATAGTCCTCAGTTCTGCTCTCCCAATCATCATAGTTACCCTAATCTCAGCTAAGGTGTTTGGATGAAGTTGGCCTTTTTTCCGGGCACCAGATTTGGATTATGTGATTTGGGAAAAGCCAATCAGCACATTCTACTTTTTCTTTTTTTTTTTTTTTTTGATTTGTTCATTTTTTAGGTAGTGGCACCATTCCAAGTGAAGTCAGCCAGCTGATGAAAATCAATTTTCTACAAGGAACTCAAACTCTTTTATTCATTTTGTTTATTAATGTTGTAAACCTGAAGTAATCTGGGGCAACCAGTAGCATTTAGGAATGGTAGCCACCAGAAGAAGCAGAGCCAAGGTAATTCTGAATTTAGCGGCTCCCAAAGCCACATCCAACCCTATATTGTTCAGTTTCGTAAACTGTGAGTTTGAAAATCATTTTCCTTAAACCAGCTTGGATTCAATTTTCTGTTATTTACAATTGAAATTTTTAATTGATTGAGTAATAAAAATTACAACCTTTAGCTCAAATTCTTGATAAATTCTCTAATTATTCTAAATGAAAAATTAAAATGTTTGATAAAACATAAGTTCTCAAACTTATGTTCCCAGGACCCTAAATATTGAGGTCACTTTCTTTCAGTGTGAACATAATATAATGTATCTCAGAATTTTTCCCTTTAATTTTTGGAGTTAACTGCATTCCTATTGTTCTACGAAAAACTTTTTTATGAATAGAGATTAAAATTCACGAATATTTTAAGAAACAAATGAAGGGATTAAGTTTTTGTATATTTAGCAGAGTTGGTTGCCTGTGTCATGATGTACTTCAAAGGATTACAGGTGTTTCCCACATCATAAAGGCAAAGCAAAACATGCCCCTTTAATCAGTATAATAAATTCCTGTTTTGAACTCCAACTTTCTTAGCTTCAAGGAAAATAATACAGGATTTAGATAAATAAGTCTTATATAAATTTAATTGGTATGATTTCATTTCTTATTCCATTTAGAATTATATTATGGGTGTGACTTGTCTTTATATTTATCATAGATTAATAGATGGGAAATGAGAAATTTTGCTCTTTGATCATGAATGTTTCTTTCTAAAGTGAAAGTATTTGAGGTTTTTATTATAAATAAAGAGCAGCTTCCTGTCCTTGCCACCTTGTTTCCTGATTTTTATTATCTCATCATGGGCAACAATTAGTTAATTGCTCCTTTCCTAAGCCTTATTATCTAAATGACAGTTCGATGACACCAAAGCCAGAAACCTGAATTTGATGGATATTACTTCCTTTCCACACTCACATCCAAGTGTTGACCATGACCTTGAATGCAGTCCTCTCTTCTATCCCTAAAATGTTGACATTTTTTGACCCTAATAATGTCATGTTAGAATTACTAAGGTAGTTTGCATACAATGTCTCTGTGATTCTACTGTCTTCCTAAATCATCAGATCTGTCTTAGATCTGGTGCTACAGTCATGCAATAGTGATTTATCTAAAACACAGATGCAATAATATGTTTGTTTTTTACTACAAATTCTTTCTTATGGTCTCAATCCTGTTTTTTAAAATAGGAATCAAATTTGAAATTAATTTTAAAATCCTAATATGACACAATTTCCCTTGTTCCCTCACTATTTTCCTCATGCCTACCTGTGAGACTCGTGTTTTACCACATCCTCCCACCCACCCTTTCTTGCAGCCACATAACCATTATTTATTAAGTTCCTGCTTAAATAATAGTACATTTGAAACAGCCAATTCTCACATCGACCCTGTAGTGTAAGGTTTATTATGTTTCAAGGTAAGAATTACTTCATAGATGGGGAAATTGAATGATAGGGATCCTTAAGAAGAAATGAAAATGCTTTTGAAAAGGTTATCAGGTAAGCGAGATCCCACCCCTTCACATCACAAGCTTTAATCACATTGAATTACTTTCAAGTTAACAAAGGCACCCTTGTCTCTATTCCCTCCATGACTCCCTTTCTGTTTGAAATACTCCTTCCCTCCAACCCACTTCAACAATCCTCCATGTACAGCTCTTGCAAGTTGACATAAATTTTTGATCCAGAATATACAAAATGGTGTTTATTAGATTTGAAGGAGACTTGCATAACATACTTTGTTCTTATTTGAAAGTACTTAAGAAGCTTTTCATGCAGGTCAAAGATTCTCAACCCCTCAAGAACACTGAGGAATTTTTGAAGCATATTTGAACAGTTTTGAAAAAATATTTCCCTTTTCAAAGGCATCATTGTAATGTTCCATTTTATTGTCTTAACTGAGTTCACGGACTTGGCAGTCAGGAATATCTAGGTCAGAATGCTGGCTCTTTCATTATCATCTAGGAAGTCATTAGTATTATTTAAAATCTCTGAAATGCAATTTTCTTAGAGAAATGGGATGATAAAGGTACTTTCTTTTTAGTATTAGATTATTGAGAAGATTAAATGAGATAGGACATTAAAAAGATGATCAGAGTACAGTGCTCAGTGCTTGCCACAAATTATTCCCTTAATAAGTGTTATATCTTTATTAATATTGTTATTGTTGACATTGTTTTTGTTATTGAGTTTCCTGAAACTTTTTTTTAATCAAAATCCCTTTGCTAACACATAGATTATGCCAGTTATAGTAGATATGATAATAATAAACTTTTCAGAACAATGTAAATATGCTAGGGAGACAGAATATTTTTATCATGTAAAATCTGGCTAGATAGCTTTCAGCTATAATTTAGTCTTGCTTCTTCCTTTCATCCTGCTTTTAGAATAGTTTTCAGATTTACAAATGAAGCAAAGCCTACATATCTAAAAATGTCTATTTAATAATATATTTTTCTCCAGGATAAAAGAATTTGATGAGGAAAATTTGAAGGACATAGAAAGTAATCATTAATTAGAACACATATTGCTTGCAAACTGCCTGGATATTATTATATTTGTACTTCAAAAGTGTCAAATTACAAAGGCTAATATAACACCTTTTAAAAACCTAAACATTGAAGAAGCCTAATCCCTCTAAGGAAGGAGGAAAACTCTTTTACAATAGTGTAAATTATTTGTAGACCTCCTGCTTGAATAAGATAAGGTACTAAGATTTTCTAAAATGATTGACTATTGTTTTAACTGTTATTTGTGTTTCCACATAGAGAAGATAAACACACTGGATTGGAAGTTCAGAGGCCTTGAATTTTATTTGTTAATCTTATGGCATTCAGTGAAGCACTTTGTCTATCTGGACCTCAATTTAGCTGCACTAGCGCAAGGAGACTCATCAGAGAAATTAACACTTTCAGATACACAATGCCTAATCTACATTAATCAGCATACTGTGGTATAATAGGCATGTCCTGGAACTGCATAGACTTAGAGATTGTTACTTACAAGTTGGTCAGTTTGGCACATAGCTTACTATAACTGAATCTCGTTTTTCTCCATTGGAAAAATAGGTATGATCGTGCTTATTTAAATATATATTAACCTATGTACTTGTTTGGCATATTTTAGGCGTTCAATAAATGTTAGCTTATAATAATATTTGATAATAGCTTTGAAAATACACAGCTTATTTTTCTTCACTAATGCCAAATAAAAATCCATACTCTTTCACTTAGTTATTTCAATGTTTTTCCTTTAATTATTCAATAAATATTTTATTAAGCTTGGACTATTTGCTGTGTTCCATACAAATCTTGCATTATACAGTGATTAACAAAATTGTCATGGACCCTGCCTTCATGGAGTTATGTGGGAAATAGGCAATATACAAGTGAAACATAGTTCAGTATATAATTAAAAAGTATGATATGTGCCAGAAAGGAACAGAATAAATTTTTGTGATAGTTATGAATGGGGATTTTTTTCAGATTGAATGTCAGGGAAGAACTCTCTGTGGAAGTGCCATTTAATCTGTAACCTGAAGTTTGAAAGAAACCAACCATATTGAAAACAATCAATTGAAGATGGGATGAGTATTTCAGAAAGACAAAATGGCCTAGGGTAGGGAGAGAAGGATGGCGGGAAAAAGAGCTTAGCATGATTTAGAAAAAGAAAAACTACTTCAGCTGAGCGGGTATGAAATGTGATGAAGAGTAGCAAGTATCGAAGTTGGAATAGTGTCCAAGGGCCAGATTATATTTGGCATCACAGAACATAATGCGTGTTTTCTCAAATCCAATGTCAGTGCAAAGGGATATCACTGGGTATTTTCAATTTGTAGAGTATGTGATTTTGATTTATATTTTAAAAGATCGTCCTAGCTGCTGACTAGATAATGGTTAGGAAAGGGACAAAATAGAAGAAAAACCATATAAGTGACGCCATAAAGGTTGAAGTAAGAACTGATAGTGAAATGAACTAGGGTTCTAGCATTGGACATAAAATGATAATAGCAACAATGACAATAACAGCAATAATTATGGTGGCTAACCTTCATTGAGTTTACAATCTGCCAAGCATCATGTGAGACATTTTGTTTGTGAGTTATTATAACTTAAGTATGGTGAGGAGAGGTTATCCGTTACTCCCAGTGATAGGCCAGAATAGGAACTCCGGAGGCCGATATCACAGTCCATGCTCTTAATCATAACATGACACCATATCATTGTAAAGCAGTGATGTGAGAAGAGACAGCTTTTAATGTAGAATCTAGTAAACTTAGAAACGAGTTGGCTATGGAGGCAAGAGAGAACAAGGATCAAACAATCAAAGATGACTGAATATTTTAGAATTATTAAAATTATATGTGTGCATTGGGACAAGAATAGTTTATGAGTAGTATAAAAATATGACATTTAAAATGTGGGCTTGAAGAATATCTAAGGAAAGATGGTAGAGACAAAGAATGATCATGAAGAAATTCAATATTTCTGTGACTATTCTTAACTTAAAAATCATACAGTTCATAAATACAGAAAGGAGAGCTTTGCTTTTTACAATAGGTTAGCCTATAAGGTGTCCATTTTGAGAGACTGACAGGCACTTAGAAAGAGGAGGGGTCGGCGCAGGGATTATGTACTTAACAGGTGGACCAAGTGTACATATTCAACAGGTTACAGGAGGAGCTAATGGATATTCATAAAAGTAGTCCTAACTCATGCATACTGAACAAACACGCATGTTACATGTGACCCATGTTCACCTTATGGTGGAGATTTAACATTTAAATGTATTACAATTAGGCCCTAAGCATCAAAAGGTGAAACAGACAGGAAGTGTGCAGCCTTTGTAAACCTACCAGAAGCAGTCCATGGTTGGTGGTCTTCTTATGAGGAGAAAGTTACTGAAATCAGGCTCTTATCCAATCAAACCTGCAGTTATGGCTTGTGGAACATGGGATGGGGTCAGCATTTTTCAGTGAGTGGCAATTTGTTTTAATATTGCTTATCTCCAGGCCTGCACTTGTTTAGATGCTAAAGAAAAAGGAAAACTTTGTGGCAGTTGTTAGAACATAGTTTATTCTTTGAGTATAGGGATGTGTGACTTAACCAACTTAACCGTTGCCTGGCATGGCCTTAGGTTCTGTTTATGATTTGGTATCTTATTGCTATGAACAGTCTGTTTTGTCAGTCTTATGATCTCTATTGTAACATCAATGCTGGTCAATTCAATTGTCATGTCCAAATGCAACAAAGGGAGTATAACAAAGCATGTCTGACCTTCCATCCCCTCATGGGGGGAAATTATGTTTTTAAGATTTTTCTGGGGTCCTCTTGGCCAACAGGGGATCCATTCAGTGGGTTGGGGACTTAGGATCTCATTTTCAGTTTACAATATCATACACTTAAGAGGAGAAACAAAGAAAAGAGTCTCAGAAAGAGAAGCCAAAGAGGTGGGAGTAAAAATCCAGTTGTGTGCGAGAGCAGCTCAACGGGGGAGTTGTCATCTAAGTTGACTGAGCTGTTGAGAGAAAGGAGCAATTAAAATTGTCTGATTTGAAAAGAGAGGTGATTGGTGATCTTGAATGAGCATTTTAGTATGCTAGAGGGTGGCAGTCAGGCTGGAGTGTGCCTGAAGTGGCTAAAAGGGGTGTGAAAAATTGAAGACAATATATGTAAACAACATTGTCAGAAAGCAAGTAAATAAATATTTGCTTACAAAATGTCTATAAATAGTATGAAATAAATTGAGGAGTGCTGAACAGCAGAGAAACTAGGAAGAGCTGTGGATGTTTTGAAGAGTGAGAAGGTTTAAAATCTATGAGGAGCATTCGAGAAAATAATTACTAGAGAGAGGCTAAGAATTGCTGGACAATAGAGAGACTCTCTCTGAGTTTTTTGTTGTGTGTGATTATTATATCAATGTAGAGCTTCATGAGGGTGGGTGTGTAGAAACTAAGTAATGAGTTCATCTAGGTATGGTGTCTTCCAAATCTTTCCTACAAGAGAGACAGTCAGTAAAAATTAAAATATTGTAAGGGATTGATTATTTTAATAAATTTTGGAATATTAGCTAGAAAAAGAGAAAAGTGAGAACAGGTAGAAGTTGAAAAGGAAAAAACCAACAATATTTGGGCCCCAAAATGGAATTGGAATTGAGATACCTAAGATTATAGAGGCACTGCACTTTCTGATACTGATAAGATCAAGAGTATGACCAAGATCCTGAGATAGAATGAAAGCCATTGAAAATAAAGATGTTTGGGGATTACTAGGATATATTGTTGTATGACTCATCCATATAGACGTTTATAGAATTATAACATGAATTAAGGTGGAAATGTGCTTGAGTTTTCAGTGAGTAAAGGGCACTGAGTTTCACAGACAATAGCAAAGTAAATGAGTGGAAGAAATAAATACTGCAATATAAACTTCAAAGGTGCAAGGAATCTTTTAAAGAAAAAGAGAGAATGATTTTCTGAAACTGACAATGTGCAATAGGATGCACTAGATCAACCCACAAATGCTGAAGGTTGAGGGCTTGCTTGGGTAAGCTATAGACAAAGCATTATTCTCTGTGTGGTCATTTTAATTATTAATAGTAAAACATATTTTAATAATTTTCTTATTTGATATGTAATAGATTTTTCAAAAAGTATAAACGGAGCTCTTCTTCCTAATTTCCCAGTCCCACTCCAAACTTGTTAAATGTGAGGAGAAATTTGAAGGAAGTCAACTTGAGAATATTTACTAACAGCAAAAGCAAATCAATGAGACTTCCATTTCTGGACAAGATAAAGTAACTAGGACAGGATTTACACTCCTACCTGAAGAGTCCCAATTTCAAATATGAAATAACACATGTCATAATATGAAAAAGTAATTTTTAAGACATTCTGTATCAAGCAATTTGTTATTCTAATCCATGACAGATGGAAATCAGTAGAGGTTAGCCCTACAATTTCTCAGCTTAGAGAGTATTCAGGACACAAGGCAGGGGTGGGAAACCAAGGTAGAGCCCAGTGGACTCCCATAGTTAAGAAAACATTGCTGAGAGTTTGGAGAGACCAATGTGGCTAGAGTTTGCAGGACAAAGTATAGCAGAGAAGAGGATACACAGAGGCAAGTATGTGTCCCTCTGCAGAGGAGCCTTGTTTATTCAACAGAATATTGATCACTCTATACAGGTGAGGCAACTACTCAGAAAAAGACTCAGACAAAGGATTAGAAAGAACAGCACTGAATGCTCACATGGGGCCAAGAATAGTGGATGTTCCCACTAGTCAGATAAAACAGCCTTGTCATTTCACAGAATATTGGGTAGATAATTTGAAAAAGTCTTCCCTCAGTAGTTGGAAATAATTCTATAGTGCTATGATCTGAATGTGTCTCTTGTGCTAAAGTTCATATGTTGGAAACTTTATCCCCAGTGCAATGGTGTTGAAAACTGAGACCTTAGGGAGCTGATTAGGTCATAAGGGCTCTGTCCTCATGCAGAGATTAATGCTGCTATCACAGGTATACATTAATTATCCTAAGAGTAGGTTCCTGATAAAAGGATGAGTTCAGCCCCTGTCCCCCAATCCCCTGCATGATCTCTTTCCCTTCCACTTTCTGCCATGGCGTGATGCAGGAAGACATTCTCACCAGATGCACAGCCTTCATAATTGTAAGAAATAAATGTCTTTTCTTTTAAAATTTTCCAAATTATCCAGTGTTGTATTCTGTTATAGAAACAAAAAATCACACACACACACACAGATACACTGACAAAGAGTCTTAACACTGTTCTACTTCTGTATAGCAAAGCCTAAAAGCAACATTTGAGAAGACTAAACTGTTCTTAGTAAGTCAAATGTGTCCCAAAACAAAGTTCAAGAATATTCAAAGAAATATAACAATATCCAGCACAGAAAAATGTAAAATTCACATATCTGGTACCCAGTTAAAATCACCAAGTATGCAAAGAAGAAGAAAATAGAATGCAGAATGAAGTAAAAAATCAAACATTTGAAATGATCTAGAACTGAAGTGGATGTTAGAGTTAGAAGACAAATTTGTTAAAACAGTTAACTATATATAAAACTAAATTATATATAGTTAAACATTAAGTAGGGAAATGAAATGCATAAAAATGACACAAATTGTACATCTGGGGTGAAAACTGCAATGTCTAAGATAAAAAAAAACACATAGACTGGGATTAATGGCATGTTAGACATTGCAGAAGAAAAGACCAGTAAACTTTAAGAGAGAGCAATAGAAACCATATAAAAGTAAATACATAAAAAAGGATAATAAAAAATTTTAATAGTGAAGATAATTTTTCAAATTTTGATGAGAATTACAAACATACATATAATAAATCGCAAATTTATAAATAGACAAAAGAAATAAAGTACACCAAGGCATATCATAGTTAAATATCTCAAAATGAGAGACAAAGAAAAAAAAAATCTTAAAAGCACACAAAAAAGAAAAAAATCTTATATATCTAACAGGGGAAAGGATTAGGGTGAGAATAATAGCACATTTTTCATCGGATATATGACAAGTTGGAGGCAACTAGAGCAACAACTTTAATATATTGAGAGATAAAAATTAACCTAGAATTTTAAGCTGAGGAAAATATCTTACAAAATTTAAGGTGAAATAAAGATTATTTTTGACATTGGAAGCTAAAAGAATTCATCACTGACAGACCTGCACTACAAGAAATGTTCAAAGAAATCTTTCAAGTGGAAGGTAACATAACACCAAATGGGAATGTCAATCTACACAAAAAATGAGGAGCAGCAGAAACAGCAACTAGATGAGTAATATATAAGATTTTTAAAAATTATATAACATTTTTATACGACACTGATGGTTTAAAAGGATAATAATGATGCTGTGTGGAGTTCAAAACATAATTAGAAGTATATGTGTTACAAAGATCAGAAAAAAATAAAAGGAAGTATAATGTTGTAAGTATTCTACTTTATGTAAAATGGTACAATAGCACTTGAAGGCAGATTGTGATAAAATACAGATGTATATTATAAATCATGAAGCAGCCACTGAAATAACAAAATGAGTTTTAACTAATAAGGTAAAAGTGAAAGGAAATAAAATAAAAATATTCAGTTCAAAAGAAAGCAGAAAAAAAGGAAAAGGCAAACAAAGAATAAAAGTCACAAATAAAAAACAAAGCAGTATAAAACTCTTGTCAGTGTATCAAAAACAAAAACAAACTAAAAGCAAAACAAAACAAAACAAAAGAACCAGATAGTAGATGTAAACATGATCAAATACAAATAATCATATTAAATGTAAATGTGTCAAACACCCCAATTAAAAGAAAGGTTGTCAGATTGCATTGAACAGCAAGAACCAACTATATATTGCCTATAAGAAACAAACTTCAAATATAAATACACAAAATAATAAAAAAAAGATATGTCGTGTTTATATTAAGCAAAATAAAGCTGGGGTGGCTACACTAACATTAAGCAAATTAGATTTCAGAGCAATAAATATAGCCGAGGATATCATAGGCAGACTAACGCCACCCTCCAAAATATGTCCATGCCCTAATTGTAGATCACTGTGAAAATGTTACCTTAGAAGGCAGAAGGGATTTTGTAGTTGTGATTAAGTAATCAGGGGTCTCAATAGGGGAAAGGAATTCCTCAAAAACTGATTTATGTGATTAACTGTATGCCTCGATAAATTCACTGAAAATCATTTAATTGTACACTTAAAGTGGAGTAAAGGCATGATATGTAAAGTATACTTCAATAAAGGAAAAAAAATAGTAATGAGACAAAAAAAAAAAAAAAAGACCTTGAGACAGACAGGTTATTTTGGATAATGATGTGTTCTTAAAATCAGAGAACTTACCTGGCTGCAGTCTGAGGAAGATGTGCCTATGGAAAAATAGCAAGAGAGATAAAATGTTGCTGATTTTGAAAATAGAGGAAAGTGGCCCTAAGCCAAGGAAGGAATATGGGTTGCCTCTAGAAGTTGGATAAGGAAAGAATATAGATTTGACCATGGAGGCACCAGAAAGGAACATAGCTCTGCTACCTTAATTTTACACCAAAGAGACATGTATCAGATTTCTAACCTACAGAACAGATAATAAATTTGTGTTGTTTTAAGCCACTAAATGTTTTGTTAATTTGCAAAGCAAATTTGTATAGCATCAATACAAAAGTAAAACAATGGGTAAAGAAGTTCATTTCATAAAGCTGAAATATCATCTCATCAAGAATAACAATCCTACACATGAATGTACCTAACAGAGTTTTAAAATATGTGAAGCAAAAACTAATAGAACTACAATAGAAATTGGCATATCCAAGGACATGGTTGGAGCTTTCAATATTCCTCTCTCAAAAATTGATAGAACACTTAGATCCAAAATCAGGGAGAATATAAACAATTTAAATAACATTTTCACAAAATTGACTTAGTAAACACCATAGAACAATTTTCTCAACAACATCAGACAACATTCATTACAAGTGTATGCAAATTATTTTCCAAAATAGACTATTTTCTGAGTCATAAAAACAGTATCAATGAAAAGGATTGAAGTTACACAAAATCCATTTACATCTGCAATAAATTTAAAGTAAAAATCAATAAAAGAAGGAGTTTTCAAATGTCCCTAATACTTGGAAACTAAATAATACACTTCTAAATAATACATAGATCAAAGAAAAACTTAAAAAGGATGATAGAGAGTATTTTAACTCAATGAAAATGAACACATAACAAAGAAGAATTTGTAAGAGGCATGTAGAATACTGCATAGAGGGAGATTTATAGATAATATCAGAAAATATGAATATTAGAAAAAAAGAATTATATGAAGTTAGTGACCTTGCTTTCTATCTTAAGAAATTAAGGAAAAGATTAAATAAAAAATTGACAGAAAGAATAAATAATAAAGATTAAAGCAACAATCTGAGAAATAGGAAACAGAAAAAAAAAAAGAAAACTTAATGAAACTAAAGCTAGTTCCTTGAGAAGCTCAATAAAATTAAGAATTTTCTAGCCAGACTTATGAGGAAAAAAGAAAGGGTACCAATTCTCAATATGAGTTATAAGAATGGTGATATTACTACAAATTCTATAAATATTAAAAGGAGAATAAGGGAATGTTATGCACAACTTTATTTTGACAACTTAGATAAAATGGATTCTTTGAATGACACAAACTGACAAAATCATTCAAGAAGGAATATGTATCCTAAATAGCTCAATCTTTTATAACTAAGTTAAATTTGTAGTTAAAAACCTCACAAAGAAAACACTACTCATGTATTCACTGGTGATTTCCAACCAACATTTATATATGGAATAAACAATACCAATTCTATTCAGTTTCTTCCAGAATTGATAAAACGAAGAAATACTTCCATCTCATTCTATGGAGTCAATATTTCCCTGATTTCAAGACCAGATATAATTATTACAAAAAAAGAAAACTATAGGCCAATGTCCTTGATGAACATAGATGCAAATATTCTAAACCAAATGTTATCAAATTGAATCCAACAGTATATGAATAATACATCATGATCCAGTGAAGTTTATCCCAGAAATACAAGGTTTATTTAACATTCCAAAACCAAATAATGTAATTTATGATAATAGTAAATTTATTTTTGTGGCTGATTCCATCATTCTGAGTGAATCTCAAGCATGCCTGTCTCAATATTGAAGAGACTAGCAAGAATAAATTACTCTAAATAAACTATAATGAACAGTTTTATGTAACCATATATATTTTTTATCATTCTTCAATGTTTGAAAGTCATTTCCAACTAAAAAGTGGGACAAAGTAGTTAGCCAAACACATAACTGTCCAAGGCATAGAACCATGAATGCATATATACCTTCTTGACATTTACTGAAAATAAAGACCGGTTCCATCAAAAAAGTTCCCAGTCAAGACTTTCTCCCAATAATCTTGCTTTGTATGTGAGAGACTTGAAATTGAGTGAGGTTAACGGTTTAACCTCTTATCTTTCCTAATAATAATCTTTCCCTATTTGCCTAGGAGTTAGCTTCCAATCAATTCACCTAAACTTCTGCCTGGAACTGTATTCTCATTGTTTCTATAAACATCTCTTAAAGCTATCTGACCAAACCCCAGCCATGATAAATCCAACCGTTTGGTGTCACTTACTATTACTATTGGCATCCTTGGCTATTTTAACATCCATGCTGACACAGTATGTGACCCATTCCTGTTCCTTCAAATTCTTAAAATACTTAACATCAGTGACCTATTCCTCCACCCCAGCAAGCACTCCTCTGCTCACTCACCTCCTGCTTTTTATCATAAAAATAATAACATCTGCCAGATCTGCAGTTCCAATATCCTATTCTACTTTTAATCACCAAATTCTTTTATTCTCACTCATTTACTCAAGTACTCTCACTCCAACATTTCTTCAAGACCTACAGTATCTTTATGATTTTTCACTCATGTCCTCACCTCCATCTTACCATTTAGAATTCATAAGTCAGCACCATAGTCACTCACTTGCAAATCTCTTAACATTGTTGCACCTTTTTTCTCCTGAAGCATCAAGTCTAAATTCTAAGTATTAGCCTACTTTGCACCTGTGTCTGAGATGCTGAATGAATAATATAATCCTGCTAACTTTTGTCACTTAAAATGCATAATACAATGTCATAAATGGGCATTCAATATTGCACAACACGGTACATTTCCTTATCAAATTGAATTTTCCAATGACATAGACAATATTCATATTTTTTCTTCTCAAAATACCAACACTCATTTCCCTCTTCAAAGAATGAACTCTCCTTTTCCTTTGTGTTTTCTCCTTCTAATTATTAATAATAATGATTACTATTATCTGCATTTTTTTTTCTCCGTCATATCGTTAACTAGCTCAAAACAATCAGTGGCTTTCTGTTGCAATTAGAATAAAATATAAACTGCTTACTATGCCTTACAGGACTTTCTGTGTTCTGGCTCCTCCCATTCTTCTGAATTATTTCTCCCAATCTCTACAACATTTGCTGTATTGTAGTTGTTTTTATTTTTAATGCTTACTTTTTTCATTTGATGCATTAATATTTTTTTGTTATTTCAGCATATTATGGGAATGCAAATGTTTAGGTTGCATAGACTACCTCTGCCACACCCAAATCAGAGCTTCAAGCATATCTATCACCCAGACAGTGTGTGCCACACCCATTAGGTCTGAATATACCCATACCCTCCTCCCCGCTTCCATCTGCCTAACACCTGATGAATGTTACTATTACATGGACACATAAGTGTTGAACAGTTAATACCAATTTGATTGTGAGTACATGTGGTGCTTGTTTTTCCATTCTGTGATACTTCACTTAGTAGAATGGGCTCCAGCTCTATCCAGAACAGAAACGCTAGAGGTGCTATATCACCATTGTTTTGTTTTGTTTTGTTTTGTTTTGTTTTTTGGCTGAGTAGTATTCCATGGTATACACACACCACATTGTATTAATCCACTCATGCATTGATGGGCACTTGGGTTGCTTCCACATCTTTGCAATTGTGAATTGTGATGCTATAAACATTCAAGTGAAAATGTCTTTTTTATAGAATGTCTTTTTTTTTCCTTTGGGTAGATGTCCAGTAATAGGATTGCTGGATAAAATGGCAATTCTACTTGTAGCTCTTTGAGGTATCTCCATATTACTTTCCACAGAGGTACTAGTTTGCAGTCGCACCAGCAGTGTATGAGTGTTCCTATTTATCCACATCCACACCAACATCTATTGTTTGGGGACTTTTGGTTAAAAGCCATTCTCACTGGAGATAAGTGATATCTCATTGTGGTTTTGATATGCATTTCCCTGATGATTACAGATGTTGAGCACTTTTTCATGACGGCCATTAGTCTGTCTTCTGTTGAACAGTTTCTGTTCATGTCTTTGCTCACTTTTAATGGGATTGTATGATTTTTTCTTGCTGATTTTCCTGAGTTCTGTATAGATTCTAGTTATCAGCCCTTTATCAGATGTGTAGCATGTGAATATTTTCTCCCATTCTGTAAGATGTCCGTTTGCTCTTATGATAGTTCACTTGGCTGTGCAGAGATTTTTAATTTGGTCAGGCCTCATTTATTAACCATTATTGCTGTGATTGCCTTTGGGATCTTCTTCATAAATTCTTTGCCTAGGCCAATGTCTATGAGAGTTTTCCCAACATTATCTTCTGCAATTCTTATAGTTTCATGACTTAGGTTTAAGCCTATTATCCACTGTGATTTAATATTTGTGAGAGGTGAGAGGATGGATCCTATTTCAGTCTTCTACATGTGGATATCTAATTTTCTCAGCACCATTTATTGACTAAGGATTCTTTTCCCCAGTATATGTTCTTGTCTGCTTTGTCAAAGATTAGATGGCTATATGAGAATGGTTTTATATCTGTGTTCTCAATTCTGTTCCATCGGTCTATGTCTCTGTTCCTGTGACAATACCATGCTATTTTAGTTACTATAGCCTTGAAGTATAGCTTGAAGTCTGTTAAATGGATACCTCCCAATTTGTTCTTTTTGCTTAAGATTGCTTTTGGCATACGGGATCTTCTCTAGTTCCATATGATGCATAAAGTTGTGTTTTCTAGATCTGCAAAAAGTGATGTTGATACTTTAATAGTAATTGCATTGAATCTATAGATTGCTTTGGGTAGCATAGACATTTTGACAATGTTGATTGTGTCACCCCGTGAACATGGTATGATTTTCCACCTGTTTACATCCTCTGCTATTTCCTTCCTCAGTGTTTCATAATTCTCCCTGGAGAGGAGAGAATTACCCTTACTTAAATATATTCTTAGGTGTTTTATTTTCTTTGTTGCTATTGCAAAAGGTATTGAGTCTTTGATCTGGGTCTCAGTTTGACTGTTGTTGGCATATAGGAACGCTACTGATTTCTGTATATTGATTTTGTAACCTAAGACTTTGCTAAATTTTTCAGTTTCAGTAGTCTTTTGGCAGAATCTTTGGGAATTTCTAGATATAAGATCATATCATCAGCAAAGAACGATAGTTTGACCTCTTCTGCCCCCATTTGGTTGTCCTTGATTTCCTTCTCTTGTCTGATTGCTCTCTCTGGCTAGGACTTCCAGCATTGCGTTGAATAGAAGTGGTGATATAGGACAACCTTGTCTGGTTCCAGATCTAAGTGGGAATACTTTCAATTTTTCCTCTTTCATTATGATGTTCCCTGTGGGTTTGTCATATATGGCTTTTATCATTTTTGGTAAGTCCTGTCTATGCTTATTTTGTTAAGTGTTCTTTTTCTAAAAGGGTGCTGAATTTTGTTGAATGCTTTTTCTGCATCTATTGAGGGGATCATATGGTCTTTATTTTGACTTCTATTTATGTAGTGAATTACACTTATAGATTTGCATATGTCGAACCATCCCTGCATCTCTGGGATGAAGCCCACTTAGTCGTGATGGAGTATTTTTTTTGATAAGCACCTGAATTCAGTTTGCTAGGATTTTATTGAGAATTTTTGCCTATATATTCATAACAGATATTGGTCTGTGGTTTTCTTTTTTTGTTGCATCCTCTCCTGGTTTTGGTATCAGGGTGATGTTGACTTCATAAAATATGTTGGGGAGAATTTCTTCATTCTTGATGTGGTGGAATAATTTCTACAGGATAGGCACCAGTTCTGCTTTGCAGGTCTGGTAACATTTGGGTGTGAAGCCATCTGGTCCAATACTTTTCTTTTTAGGAAGGTTTTTTATTGCTGCTTTAATTTGGGTACTTGATATTGGTCTGTTCAGGAATTCTATTTTTTCCTGATTAAGCCTGTGGAGGCTTTGTGTTTCTAAGAATTTGTCTATTTCCTCCACATTTTCAAGCTTATATGCATAGAGGTTTTTTATAGTATTCATAGATGATATTTTGTATTTCTGTGGCATCAGTTGTAATTTCTCCTTTTTCATTACTTATTGAACTTATTGGAGCCCTTTATTTTCTGCTTCTCATTAATGTAGCAAGAGGGGTATCAATTTTGTTTATTTTTTCAAATAACCAACTTTTTGTTCTATCAATCTTCCATATAGTTTCTTTTTACTGATTTCATTTAGTTCTGCTCTTATCTTTGTTATTTCTTTTCTTCTGCTGGGTTTGGGGTCCATTTGTTCATCCTTTTCTAGTTCTTTGAGATGATTCATTAGATTGTTTATTTGTGATCTATCTGTCTTTTGTACTGTAGGCATTTATGGATATATATTTTCCTCTCGCGACTTCTTTAACTGTATCCCACAGATTTTGATAACTTGTGTCTCCTTTATCATTTAGTTCAAAGAATCTTTTGATTTACATCTTGATTTCTTCCTTAACCCAATAATCATTCAGCAGAAGATTGTTTAGTTTTCATGACTTTGTGTGGAGATGAAAGTTTCTGTGGGAGTTGATTTCTAATTTTATTCCACTGTGGTCTGAGAAGATGATCAGGGATGGAAGATAACACCTTTTAATTAAATAAGTCAGTCACAGAGATAGAGCAGAGAAATAAGAGAAAAGAGCAAAGCCTACAAGAAATGTGGGATTATGGGAAGCAGCCTAACATGAGAGTTATGGGGCCCTTATACAAGGTGTAAGGCAAAAGAAAAAACTAAAATACAAAGGAAAGCCCATCCAAATAATGCCAGACTTCTCAACTGAAACCTTACAAGCAATAAGAGACTGGGACCCTATACTCATTCTTCTCAAACAGAATAATGCACAGCCTAAAATGTTGTACCCTGTAATATTAAGTTTCTTATATATGAAGGAGAAATAAAGACCTTCTCAGACAAGCAAAGACTGAGGGAATTAATCAAGACAACACCTGCCCTCCACTCAGTACTCAAAACGGTGTTACACAGATCAGCACAATAAACACTAACTAATCTAAAATCATCAAAAAGCTAAAGGTCAAAGGCCAGATACCACAATGGCTCAAGAGAGAAAACAAGGCAACAAAGTTCAACTCAACAGGAGGAACAGAAATCTGCCCTAATTACCAATTCTTTCAATAAATACGAATGGCTTAAACTGCCCACTTAGACATAGGCTGGCTGAATGGAATATACATAAGCCAAGTATGTACTGTCTTCAGGGAACACATCTAACCCACAAGGATGCATTCAGGCTCAAGGTGAAGGGATGGAAAATAATATTCCATGCAAATGGAAGCCCAAAGAAAGCTGGCATGGCAGTTCTGATTTCAGATAACACAGTCTTCAAATTGACGAAAGTAATGAAAGACAAAGATGATCACTACATAATGGTGAAGGGTACTCACCCTTCAACTCAACAAGAAGACATAAGAATTCTAAATATTTATGCATTTAATTCAGGTGCACCTAGATTCATAAAGCAAATCCTACTTGATCTAAACAAAATGATAAATAGCAGCACCATAATATCCAGGGACTTCAACATCCCTCTGACAGAACAGGGCAGGTCCTCCAAACAGAAAATAAACAAAGAAACAATGGACTTACACAGAACTCTAGAACAAATGGGCCTGACATTTACAGAAGATTCTATCCCAAACCACGAAATATACATTTTTTCTCATCTGCTCATGGGACATTCTCTAAGATTGACCATATCCTAGGCCAGAAAACATGCCTCAATAAATTTTTAAAAATAAAAATTATACCATGCATGTTCTGATTCATTAATTTTTAAAACAATGAATTGATTTCCTAGAATCTTCCAAAAGTGTCAGTTTCTCCCAGTATCATTTACAAATTCATGCACTTGAAAATTTTGGATATTTTCAATTCACTCCATACTTAACTTTTATTGATGTTCAAATTGCCCAATCTTTGGCTAGTGTGTGCCTCTGCACACTTCTGAATCATTTTCACATGTCCTTACTAATCTTTGATAGTTTCTTTGTTTTCTGATTTGACACGATATTCCAGGTATGTGCAGCCCCAGCCATGATATCATCCATTAACTCAGAAAGGACTATTTTCTCTTTAGCTGAAAAAGTGATAGAGACCACACTGACGTACTGCGAGCACTTGTTGCTACTGAGTAATAAATATTTGTTTGTTTTTTTCACATTAGGGTTTTTCTGACACTCTAACAGACGAAGCCCTTTCTCCATGGGAGCCTTTGTATTTGTGTTTCCTTTGTCTCGAATGCAAGTCCTTTCCCTAAGTCCTTTCCAGAATAAGCTCTTTGTAATCACTCGGTTTATTTCCTGACGCCTCAGTTTAAAGTACTCTTCTCTCATTTATTTTTTTATCCTATCTCCAAATTTTCTTTTCTAAATTCTTTGGAATATTGTATTTTTTGCTTATTTTTTTTCCTACTGTCTCCTTCTAGTAGAATTGAGACCATGAAGAATAGGATCTAGTCTTCCTAGTCCAGTATTGAACCTCCAACTCTTTTTTTATTTTTTTTTTATTGGGGGAAAACTACAAAGCATTTACAGTACAATGTTTACAGTCACAATTTGTAGTGAGCTGATTTCCCAAAATATATTACCACTCAAGTTGACTTATCTTGTTACATTCAAAAACCTACTCTG
>CAUYRT010032127.1:0-47057 GCA_963574885.1 Lepilemur ruficaudatus | reverse complement strand
AGGGATAAAATTTCAAGGTCACATCTAATATGGTTTTATTTTTAGAAATCATCTTCAATTTCTTTCTTTTTAATTTATAACACAATGACTTAGAATGAAAAGATATTTAGCTAGTGAAATTATTGCATTAGGATGCTAACTTTAATTAAAAATCCTTAAATTCAGCAAAAGTCACATTTTAGTTATGTTCTGATTTTTTTGTATTACTATGAGTTTAGAATTTATTTAGTACCTAAGCAGTAAAAGATTGCTCAAGTTTGAATTTTTTGTAGTTTTCTAGTTTGATTATCCTAAATGAATAAATATAAAAGTGAATATATTGAGAAAAACACTGAATATTACATGGGGAAGTCTAGCTAGAACACTCTTTAGGGAATTAATGATTGTTCAAATTTAAATAGAATGTCCTTAGACATCTTAATTTACTCTTTTTTATTATTGTGATTGTTGATTCTGAAGAATTTATGAAAGTTTTATTAAGGACAGCATTATATCTTTAATGACCCAACTGAAATGTGACTCTTACTGAGAAAGTTATGAATTCTATCTCTTCTGACCTGAAGCCAAGGATATGTATATATTATAAATTTAATATGCTTGGCACTAAGAAAATATTGAATATTTGGTGCAGAGGCACAACTGGCCATTCCTGCTTTTCTTAGTGAAAAATCTCATAAAACCATGAAATTACCTTTTCTTACATTCCAGGTTTAACATGTAGCCTACTGATGGCTAATTGAGGTATCATTGCTAAGTGAAAATAATGACCTGGAAGATTCTCACCACTAGAAAGGTATACTCCTCACTATAAATCAATAAGACTTCAGCTTTGGTTTTAAATCCATGCTTACAAGTTGGGTAAGTATGTGTCTAAACCCTTAATCTTGTCAACTCAGGCTGAAGTGTTAAAATCAAAGTTCTGCACTTGCAAACCTGGACTATTTTAACTCCACCAAAATGTCTCCCTGCCTCTAGTCTGAATATATTTGTTTATCTAATAGGTATCACAATCTTAATATGGCAAAAATATAAATTTTGACATTCACATTCAAATCTGTCTTTCCATCTAAGAAAATGGAACAATCAACCAGCCATTTATTCTCACAAAACAAACAAAAACACCAGAAACCATCCTCGATTTCTCTCTTTTCCTCACTCCCAACAATCAAGCAGTCCTGAATGATCACCCTTGAGAACAAAACCCATTCCTATCTACTTCTCATCATCTCCATTATTACCTCCCTAGGTCAAGCCACCATTTTCTTTTGCCTGGACAGCTTCCATAGCTAACTAAGTCATCTCCCAGTTCCCTTCTTGCTCTTTGGAGCAAGAATGATTCTTGCTCATATGCTATCTTCCCTCTACTCAAAAACTTCCAGTATTTCCCATCTGACTCTCGATAAAAGCAAAAGTCCTACAATGCCTTATATGATTCACCACTGGCTCTAGCGTTGATCTCAGATTTTTTCACTCTCCCACTAGTTAACTTTGCTCCAGGAATACTTGACTCCTTGTTCTTCCTCCAGTAACTCAGGCATACATGTGCTTCAGGGCTTCTGCCATTGCCATTTCAGCAGTCAAGAATGCTGTTCCCCTAGATAACTGCATCTTCCTTCCTCAGTCTATTAAGGTTTCTATTCAAGGTTTTACCTCCTCAGAGATCCCTTTTCTGATCATTCCAAGTAAAATAGCAATTCCCCTCTCTCACCACTCTCTTTCCTTTTACCCTGCCTTATTTCTTCTTGTAGCACTTATCATTACCTGAAATGGTAAATACATTTGTTTGTTTTTATCTGTCTCCCATGCTAGACTGTAAGGTCTACAAGAACAGGGACTTAGTTCTACTGTGTTCAATCCTCTATCTCCAACAATTAGAACAGTGCCAAGTGATAAATATCCATTCGATGAACAAAAGAATACCAGATAGGACATAAAAAACACATTTGTGATCTGATGATACTGCTTGGCCCACAGAGTATTTTTTTCTTCTTTTCTATATTTTTGGTAATAAAATGAAACATAAGGTCCTTATTTATATGTAATACTTTGATAAAGCCAGGCTGAGTGATTCATATGTCTCCTTACGCATGATATGGTTTCAATCTTTTGTGAACCTTGGGAAGTTTGACAACCTGCCTCCAGTGCCCTCCCCAATCTGGGCCATCCTGACAAACATCTACCAAGTTAGCTTTTGAGACCTAATTCAACAGACTTCTCCCAAGTAAAATTGATCACTCCTCTTTGTAGCACTCAGAAATTCGTTTATTGCTCGTGTTTGTTTACTGGTGCATCTCTTTCTACTAGGCTCTAAATTTCTGCAGAGCAGAGTCTCTATGTTAGTCATCTTAGTGTCCTCTGGATAAAAAAGTACTCCACTCATTGCACAAGTAATTTTTATGAAGTATGTTCCAGGTATGAATGCAGTGTGCTCAAGAGGTAGAAAGAAGTCTAGTGTAGCTTGAGGAGAGACAGCAAAGCAGAAGTGGTAGGAGATGAGACAGTCCAGGAATAAGTCCTATTGGGTGTTGCAGACAATGATAAGTTTGCATGTCATTATTCTAAGTGAAGTAGGAAAGCATTGGAAGTTTCAAAAAGGGGAGATATGTGATTTGTGTTTTAAAAAGATCACTCTGACTGCTGTGTGAAAAAGAAGCTTCAAAGGAACATGAAGTTGGGAGGGCTGTTAGGAAGCTGCTGAATTAATCAAGCCAAAGATACCAGTAGCTTGTACCAGGGTATCAGTAGAGGAGATGGAGAGAAGTTCGAGTCATGCGTTTTGGGAGTAATGTTCTGAATATACAACATGAGAGAAAGAAAGGAATCCAAGATCACTGCTAGGGTTTTTGGCTTGAACAACTGAGTGTACTGTGGTATCATTTATAAGGTGGGAAGAGTAGAGAAAGGTGTTGGGATAGTATGTATGGACTCGAGAAGTGATTTTTGTTTTTATTTGTTTCATTTTCTTAGTTTTAGATGCATTTTAAACCTCTAAATGAGGCCATCAATTAGGCAGTTGAATATATGATCTCAATATTGATAATTAATTAGTAAAGTAATGCGTTACAGAAGGTTTTCAAAGTACGCTTTGCCAAAACACCAAGGTTTTATGATTAGATGAATGGTCTTTATTCAATAAGCAGGAGAAAAAGTTAAAATATAAGATTTTTTTCAAATGTAAATTTTATTCTAACATACATTTTTAAATTTCCACTTATCTATAGAGTCTGACAATAGATAGAAAATTATATATAAAAAGTAATGTGTATATAAATATACCTATATATCCATATACACTTATACATATATCATTTAATGCTTTTATTATATGTTCAATGTTTAGTTCTTATGACTTTTTACCTAGATGGCAATGTCTTTCAAGCAATTTGTCACTTGAAAACATTTGAGAACCACTCTGCAGAGGGTCTGATGTGGTGTCCCAAGAACCCAAATGTGATAATCTCCAAGATTCTGTTTTTCTCCTCTGTATCTGTGTTCTTTAAGGACTTGGGGAGCAAGTTACAGATGAAAATAACTCTACAAAGGGTCAGCAGATCCAAGAATGTGGAATAATTATCACCACCATTAAAACCAACTGTGTCCTTCCTAATGATACTGAAAGAGAAATCATGGGTCATTGGGCCAAAATTCAGAGTGTCTGTAACTGAACTTGCCATTAGAAAGTCATTGCTTCAAACACTGGTATATTACCAATCACGTGGTACCATTAAGGTAGAATTACATATAGAATTAGACATGATGAAAGGGTTCTTAGGGAAAAAAATACTATCCAAAGTAATTGTAGCAAAGAGAAGATAGTAGATCGATTTTTTTATTGGCTTATTTAACAGCACATTGTGAATTCTAAACGAAGCAGTTTTCCACCTCATAATGTTCACACCTGGTGCTTTAAAAATATCCATAGCATTTTATGTGCTGTGGCTGTCAGTGCTTCAATAATTTTGCCTCACACATTGTACATGATGTTCTTTTAATATGATTTAGTAATCATTCTTATTGAGAAAAATTTTATTTTCTAGAAGAGTTTTCCTATGGCTTTAGAGTATTTTTAATTTCTTTATTGAGAGTTTTATAAACACTTTACCTTAAAAAATAAAAGTAATTCTACAATTGCAAAAACTGGTAGACAGAGACACCAATATTTTAATCATTTTGCCTCAACTGAAAAAAAGATAATTCCAGTCAGTTTGATTTTAAAATCCCAGGAAAATAGTTTAGAAGCTATATTAACAAAAAGGAACAAAATGATGGATTCTATATGAAAGTAGCCCTTCAAATTGCCTCCTAGCTAACGTGTCCACAAAAAAGAATATGAAAGAATGTAAAGAAGCTACCACTTCATTGTTTCCTGAACAACAAAATGATGTACCTCATTCTTAGATGTGTTTTAAATTATAAAAACAATTTTATGCCTGTTAAAACAATTTTATACATATTAAAAACCAATTCAAACACTGAGGAATTATGGAGATTAAACATAATATGACCTTCAACCTGTACCCCATCTCATTTCTTTCCCCACAAATAACCACTGAATATTTTTGTGGCTATGATGCCAAATTATTTTTTAGGTATTTTGATATTTTATGTATAATATAACATGCATGTGTTTGTGTATATATTATATAAAGGGATCATGTTATACATATTGAGCACCCACCTTGTTTTTCCAGCTTAACAACATATACCTTCAATCTGTTTGTACAAAATTTGCTTTTTATATTTGTTACATAGCTTAGATAATGCAATTTTTAAGGGTTATGTAATATTTTTTACAAATGGTTTTGTTTCCATGTGTTGGTGATGTTCAGTAAGCAATGCTACTACCATTTAAATCTCTTTATTTCTTGAACTATGGAAACAAACATTTAAGATAATATGACATGCTTTAATTGAATAAATTTGACAAAACAAACAGATGGACAGATTGACAAATAGTCAAGTGGCCATTGAGATTTCACAGTTGCCATGATTTTATTATAAAATACTTCTGGAAAGGTTAGGTTTATACAGCAAGCCCCAGATAAAGTTGAATTCATCACTCATTTGGATATCTCATTAGATGACTGGCAGCACAATCATATTGTTTTTCTAGATGTGAACAAGAAAAAGTTATAAATTAATAAAAGGGCTAAACATTTACACTTGTCACAATAAGCCCAATTCTTAGCTTTCTTAATAAAGGGAGCATCTGCCTTGCTTAAATGTCATGGTCAATAAATATCCAACTGGAAGAGTAGAATTTCTCTATATCACTCTACAGTGTCAATACATAGCGTGTACTGATTAAGATAATGTGCCATCTGAAAGGGGAACATGGGTAGAAATAAGCCATGTAAGCTTATTCACCTAGGAAACTCCCTGATTCAATCTTACACCCAGAGCAGCACTTTGTAAATAAAAATTTAATCCAGAAATTAACAGACCATTCCCTAAAAATTCTGTAAACATTTCTAATATGAGAAAATCAGGCATGATATAGAAGTACCTCTTTATCTGATAATGGTGAACAAATGAGGTTTAAAACAAAAGATGATGTTAAGTTGAAAAATCAGGAATAAAGCAAGCATTCCTATTTTGGAAGCTTTCCTTTAGGCAAAATATTTGAATATTTTACTCTTCCTTCTTTTTTTTTTTTTTTTTTTTTTTTGCCCGGGTTAGAGTGCCGTGGTGTCAGCCTAGCTCACAGCAACCTCAAACTCCTAGGCTCAAGCAATCTTCCTGCCTCAGCCTCCCAAGTAGCTGGAATTACAGGCACTGACCCCACATCCAGCTAATTTTTTCTACTTTTAGTAGAGATGGGGTCTTGCTCTTGCTCAGGCTGGTCTCGAACTCCTGACCTTGAGCGATCCTCCCACATTGGCCTCCCAGAGTGTTAGGATTATAGGTGTGAGCCACTGTGCCCAGCCCCTTCATATTTTGTATTTAAAAGTAGGTAGAAAGCCATTTATGAAGGAGTTGGGGGTAAAATAATATGCCGTTATTATGGGATGGATTTCCTTAGTCTTAAAATAACACGTATGGTTGTTCCATGATGATGCAGTAATGCTGGCCATGATATTAACATTAATATAAGATTTTTCTGGGCAAGGACTATAAAGGTGGTTTATGTGTATTTTGGATGGCAAAATCATATTAGGTCATCCACACTGAATGTGAGGTGACAGAAAAGGGAGACAGAAAACAGTAGATTCAGTGATCACTCAGAGCGGTGAAAATTTATTATAGACTGCTGTATGGATCACTGAAAGCATTAAAGATATAAAAGCAGGAAATGGATTTCAATTGTCATAGAGGGATTTATTTAAGACTGATGGCAGAGACTATTAAATTCTAAATTTCCTTCCTGAGAAGTATTTAAGAATATGGTGGATAGCTCTTTGCAATAGGTATTTTACAACATCTTTGCCTATGAATGCCACTCTGTACTTTATCAGTTATATAATCCTATGATTTCTCTCCTTGCTGTAGGTCCTCTCATCCTAGCAGCCAGTGAGTTCTTTTTATCTTTCACTTTTTATTGCAAACCAAGTTTACAAAATCCTTAGCTATCTAGTGACGAAGATTGCTAGTAAAGTCCATGTGTGAGAATGGAAATGCTGAAAGTTCAGACACTGAGTTCTTGATTGTTTTACTAAATTGGTTAGGGAGAAAAAGAAACTTCTTTTTAGAGGACATTCAAAGTTAAAGACTGAATCAATACCATCACTTAAATATTCCTAATATTAAAATCTACATATTCTATTTCCTAAAAGCTGTGGCAATTTGCTGTCATTGAATTAACATTCTCAGATATTCCTTAAGAACTGCCCATCCATATACTGTCTTACTTCAAGATCTGAAAGGATGACATTACAAGACGATATGGCTATAAGCCAATTTACATTCTTTTTTTTTTTTGTTCTTGGAACTACAGATGCACACCTGTTTAAGGAACTAAGAAGGTAGTTAAAATATTAAATAGGCTAAGTATGTCTTGTAAACACAGACTAGTATCATCTCACATCCTTCACAGTCCAACCTCCTTTCACAAGTTTATGCACATCTGCAGGCTGTTAATCATGAGTGTGGTTGCAATCTGAAAGGATTCCAGTCTCAGTCTGAATCAATGCTCTTTTATACATATAATGAATCTATCATGAGGTTGAGGGACAAAGACCATCTTGCTCTTATTTTGCTCCCGCTAACAAATTGTATGGTAGTCTGTATACTCCGGATGTTTAATAAATCCATATTGAATTGAAATGACTATGGGTGAATTGAAGAATATATGTAATATATCTCTGTAGTTATCATAAACATGAATGTTATTAGTTCTCCAATTTTTAAGACACATTTTCTTCAATGTTTCTCTGATGTCTAATATATCTGTTTGTCTTAGCTTAGATTCCCTGGGGCAGACAGACAAGTACGCTTTACAGAGGGGGTCTTCTGTAGCAACATCACTGAGAGAGCAGATGTACTGGATAGGAGTAGTTGAATTGCAACGTCACAACAAAGACCTCACTGGATACAACTAGTGGTTCTGAGGCTGAGATGCTCCCCCTGACCCAGAGTGGTCCCATCTTAAGGCAAGGAAGATAGTCTTTACACCTCCTCATGCAACAGTCTTGGATGCAGTCTGCCCCAAGAGGAGGAATCGTGACCTTGGATGAACAAGATTTCCTTGGACAATTCTGAGAGAAGGACTCAGCTAAGAAGTGTCAACCCCAATATTCCCAGCATCTGGTAGAATAAGAGTTTCAGTACAGAAGGGGATCTAGATGACATACTACCTTTTCATCCACTACAATATTCTTTGTTTTTAGAGACAAGGTCTTACTCTGTCGCCCAGGCTGGCTATGCACTCCTGGGCTCAAGCGATCCTCCTGGCTCAGCCTCACAAGCAGCTGGAACACAGGTGCACCACCACACCCACTCACTGCACTATTTTTATTTTAATACATTGTAACATGATTTCTTTCCTCACTACTCTACTAAAAAAATTCAATATTCAGGGTCTTTAAGTTTACAATTGAAAGAATAGATCTTGAAAACTCCTCTATTGTTTTTTACATCCTTTATTTTCTTTCTGCCCCAATTGCTTCTTTTCTTCAGCCTTATTCATTTTCCTCTTTACACTCTTTCTGTCTGAAGACTCATTTCTTTGCAGTTTAATTCTAAGATTTCATGAAGAGCACACCAAATTAACATTTCCAACTTGTACACATGTTGAGATGATTCTTTCATGTCCAATATATGTTGCATATTTTCACTTGAATGTCTCTCTCCATTATCTTAAAAGAAACATTTGAAAACACCAAAACATCTTTAAAACAGCAAACCAATGCTATTTTATTAGTAGTGAAACAAGGGTTTTTTTATTACTATTACTGTTATTATTATATATGACTTATAAATAATGCCTGCTCATGTTTTCATTTCTGCCTTAATTAGTTCTTTCTCTTAATATCTTTATTTATTCCAATGGACCTTCTAACCCTAAATCCTAATCTCACTCCTGAATTCGTTTTGATTTTTTTTCTCCCTCATACCTAATAGCAAGCAACTGAATAATAATTCCCTTTAACTCTCTTCTTTGTTCTGTTCTATTTCATCTTGATCACCAGATGCTGTAAATTACCATAACGCACTTCTAGATAGTCTTATTTTCTTAAAACTTTGTAGCTTTTGATCATTCTGTATGTTCAAATCATAACTTGGGAAATTAATCTTCCTACAACATATCTTTAACATAACACTTTACTCTCAAAAAGATTCCACAGATTACCCAGAGCCAAGCAAACACAATTCTATATCTTTATCCTAATACTTATGGCTTCCAAAAAATGTTCAAAATTAAACAACTACTATGTGCCATGAACCCTTCTAAACAATTAAGTACAGTAGAGAGCAGTACAGACATAAATCCTTACATCTAGTGAAGAGGTGACACAATAAGAGATAAATTGGTGAAATATTTAGGGTAAAAATAGTATGCTTGTAAGTGCTAAAAAGGAAAAACAAAGTTGGGAAAGGGATATTCAATGTTGACATAAAGGGATGTGATTTTATACAGGATAGATGTTTTAGTTCAGACTGCTCTACAAATATCATAGGGTGGGTGACTTAAACAACAAACACTAATTTCTCACAGTTTTAGAAACTGGGAAGCCCAAGATCAAGGTGCTAGGAGATTTGTTATCTGATGACGACTGTCGCTGGTGTGCAGATGGCCACTTTCTTGCTGTATTCTCATCTGGTAGAAAGAGAGATCATCTCTCTTATGTCTCTTCTTACAAGGGCACTAATCCCATTCATCAGGGCTTCACTCTCATGACTAATTACCTCTCAAAGTCTACACCTCCAAACACAATCACATTGGAGATTAGGACTTCAACATATAAATTTGGGAGAGCATAAACATTCAGTCCATAGATGTAGGATTGACTGAAATGGTGACCACTGAGCAAATACCTGAAGGAAATGAGAGCACAAGTGATATGAAAATCTGGAGGAGGGACACTGTGGATGGAGGGAACAGTAATTTCAAAGGTCCTGACGAGGGACCTTGTAAAGAAGTTTCACTGTGCATCAGTTACCAATTCGTAATTTACATAAAGCAGGTATATTACTTACACACAGGCAGCAAGGGATAACAGAATCCCAGGATTCAATGTGAGCCTGTCCTCCAAGGCTCAGGAAAGCTGTCTGGGGTGGATGGAGTCTGATCTTTATGTGTCGCACTTATAACACAGCTGAGAGGCCCCAGAAAGCAGCCTACCCTGTGTCTTATACCCAAAGGTGAAAGAACTCACTGGGTTAAAGCACTGAAGGACATCCTTTCCTAAGGCGGGATCTTGAATAAAGCCTGAGCTGTTCTGGAAAGCTCTCGCTTATTTCAAGAGGTTGCAACCACAGCACATTCTCCAGCTTTCTTGACAACTTCAAATAAGAAAGAAGGGAGAACTGGGTTGGTCTAAGGCCACCTGGAGAACTCTCCTGCAGACCTTATCTGCATGTTTTTTGTTTTTGTTTGTTTGTTTTAAAAAGCAAAACAAACCATGTGACTGGAATAGAATGTGTTCAGTGCTGGGTTCAGTTTGGTTTGCTATTCTGTAAGAGAAACATTGGGGGAGACTACTAAGAGATGAGGTCAGAGAAGTGAAGGGTATAAGATCATTTGGACTTTTTTGGGTCGTTTCAAGGAATTTAGCTTTTACTCTAAGTGAGATAGAAGCCACTGAAAGATTTTGAGCAGAGTTGTGACATGATCTGACCTTCATTTTAAAAGCTGCTCTGCAGAGAATGCACTGAAGGGTGCAAGGTGGAAGCACAGGGATAGGTTAGGAGGCCATAGGCATCCAGGAGAAAGATAACGATGGCTAGCTAGAATCAGAGTAGTAGCTGCAGAGGAGAAGAGAAGTGATTGCATTCTGAATGTATTTTGAAGGTAGATCCATCAGTATTTACTGATGTATTGGATGGGTGGTAATGAGGGGAAATGGAAATCAAGAATGAATCTAGTTCCTATGTAACTATAAGAGTAAAGCTATAATTTTATGAGATGAAGAAAACTATAATACAAGAGAAAGAGTTGATAGTGATGGTAAGGTAGATAGCAGAAATTCAGTTTTGCATGTATTTCCTTTTACATGCTTTATTAAATATTCAAGAGGTGACAGGTTATAGGTGATCAAGTAAATAATTTTATAACTGAACGTGAAATTCAGGGAAGTAGAGGGGAGAGATAAAAGTCTGGGGGATATCAACTCATATGTGTCATATAAAACCATGTGACTGAAATAATACCACCTCTAAAATAAGCACAGAAAAATCACTAAAGGAAACTGGAAGGAGCATCCATAAAGGAAGAATACAAAACAGGCATGCACAGTGAGTGGAAGCCAAATGATGAATTTGTTTCAAAGAGAAGAAATTGATCAGTTGTATCCATGATTGTGATTGTCAAGTAACATGATGACTGTAAACTGATCATTTAATTTAGACTGTGGAAGTCTTTGGAGACCAATATTGGCAAACTCAAAATCTCCTTGCAAACCATTATTTCATAAACATTTACATATACTCTTTTCCAGTCAGATTTGCAATGTCTTATAAAAATAACATATTTGGTTATACTTCTTTCTATACTCTTAGATATGTATTCCCCAATTAAGATAGTTGCTTCTCTGCCTATTTAAAGCTATCCATCATTAAAGTTCTAATTTTATCATATTTTAATCGTTCTTTATAGCATATTTTATATTCAAAGTTTAACACAACAGAAGGTTTACCATCAAAAGCACATATTTATCAATTATCATAGAAAATACCACTTGAGGTAAACCAATTAATGAAGGATCTTAATTAGCAAACCTCAAGGACATTTAGACAGGATTCATGCATGCTATTGACCTTGGAGTACACTTTTTTTTCTTTTTTTTTGCTAAGCTTGCATCTAAATCAGAAAGCCCATTCTATTTCAGAATTTCTAAATTTTAAAAAGTTGTTATTTCTATAAGTCAATCCCTGCCTCCTTTGAACTTAATCTACCACCACTCGGGAGTTTTTCTGTGACCCTCCCCCAAAAAAGTCCTCTTTATTTTGTTGGTCCTGTAAATGTTTAAAGATAGATGGCTATCATGTTCCTTCAACCAATCTGTAGCCCCATCATTCTTTCCTTGTGCAGACTAAACATTCCAGTTTTTTCTAAACATTCCTTATGTGACACCACGTCTAGCCCTTTTACTATCTTTGTTGCCCTGTGTATTAGCTCCAATTTGTCAATGTCTCTCTTAGAGAATGGCAAACTAAACTGAATCCAGCACTCCAGAACGCCTCAGATCCATGTATACCGAGGTAGGAATTTCCGCCTCACTATTCCAGTCACTCAGATTGGTTAAAGTAGTCTACGATTTACTTACTACTGGCTTGCTAATAACTTTCTATGGAATTTCTCCTCTGTGTTATTAGTCAACTAAAATGATGACTATGTTCTAATATAGATAAAATTAAGTTTTTAAGCATACGTGAAGGAATCTACACCTGTGCCCACTATTAAATCTTCCTTTATTCCATCTTTACTGTGTGGTGTTAATAACAGTTGTAAGTTGTTTGCAAATTCAGTGAGAGCCAAAATACAAAAAGCATTATAAACCAAAATAAGTTGAACATTAAATTAAATGAAAATATCCATTCTTAAAATTATAAAACTTAAAGTCAACACGAAATATTCATGCAATGGAATATTAGTTGCCTATAAAAATAAATAAACACTGATATATGCTGCAAAAAAAATTAAAAAAATAATTTTTAAATAGGAGATTAAAAACTTTCTAAATGATAAGATATAAAACTAATAGGGTTTTTTTGTTGTTGTGCTTTGTTTTTTTGAGACAAAGTCTTACTTTGTTGCCCGGGCTAGAGTGCCATGGCATCAGCCTAGTTCACAGCAACCTCAAACTCCTGGGCTCAAGCAATCCTCCTGGCTCAGTCTCCCAAGTAGCTGGGACTACAGACATGTGCCACGATGCCCGGCTAATTTTTTATATACATATTTTTAGCTGGCCAATTAATTTGTTTCTATTTTTAGTAGAGACAGGGTCTCGCTCTTGCTCAGGCTGGTTTTGACCTCCTGACCTTGAGCGATCCTCCCGCCTCGACCTCCCAGAGTGCTAGGATTATAGGCGTGAGCCACCGCTCCCAACCAAAGCTAATAGTTTTGGTTTAAAAACACAATTCAAATCTTAAAGTTCTTTAGTTGGTAAAGAGTGAAGCAAGAAAACATAAAGACTTGCAAAATTTTTATCTTTGAATTGATAGAGAGCTCCATATTGGTATTTATAAATATATTAAAATAAGTCTGAGTGTTTTGTTTTTTAAATATAAGATGATGGCAATAGTTATATAACTCTGGATATTTACTAAGAATCATTGAATTGTGTACTTACAATGAGTATACCACAATGAAGCTTATAAAACACTTCTGACATAGGAATTATATCCAGAATATATAAAGAACTCTCAAAATCTATAAGAAAAAGTCCTATTAAAAATGCATAAAATATTTTAAATGTATCCTTCGCTGAAGCAGTTATACAAATGGCAAATAAGCACATCAAATGATGCACAGTCATTAGTCATAATAAAAATGAAATTCAAAAAACAGTAAGATATCATGACATACCTATTAGAATGGCTAAAATAAAATAAATAAAAATTGAAAAACAAGTGCTGGCAAAAAAAAAAAAAAAAGCAGAGCAACTGGAACACACTTACATTGCTGATGTGAATGCAATATAGTATAGATACTTTGAAAACCTGTTTGGTAGAGCTTATATCCACACAAAATCCTACACATGAAGTTAAACATAGTGTTACCATGTAATCCAGGAATTGTACTCCTAGGTATTTAACTGACTGATTTGAGACTTACATGCACAATAAAACATATACACAAATGTTTATAGTAGCTTTATGCATTGTCACCAAAATTGGAAGAAATGAAAATGTCTTTTAGTTAGGTAAAACTATCAACGAACTGTGGTATATTGTACAATCCATACAATGGAATGCTCTTCAGTGACAACAAGGAATGGGTTATAAAGTCACACAAAGCATAAAAGAATTTTAAATGCATGTTACTAAGTGAAAAAATATCAGTCTGAATACAGAACCAATTATGTTATTCTATTTGTATGATTTTCTGAGAAAGGAAAAACCACAGAGATCATAATCAGGTCAGTGTTTGTCATGGATTCAGGCAGTGGGGATGCCCAACAAAGAGGCAGAGCACAGGACCCTTCCTTATATGTGAGCTGTACATAATGATTTATTTCCAAAACCTACAGTGTGGAAAATGGGGAAAAAAAAGAGAAACTTTGTAGTGAAGAAACTCAACAAACTCTACCTCAGCCAAGTGATTAACAATGATAAGTTGTGCTAATCTGTACCTGTTATATAATGTGATCAGAAATAGAACTTTACCTCTGTGGTCTTCCTTCCTACAACCCAGTAATCCCTATCTAACCATGAGAAAAACATATGACAACCAAAACTGAAGGATATTCAATAAAATATCTCATTAGTACTTCTCAAAACAGTCAAAGACATGAAAAACAAGGAGATTCTGAAAACCGTCATAGTCTACAGGAGCCTAAGGACACATAACAACTAAATGCAATATGCGATTCTGGAAGGGAAAGGACATTAAGTAAAAAGTAAGGGACTCTGAAAAAAATATGGATTCTAATTAATAATAAAGTGTCAATATTTGTTCATTAGTTGTGACAAATGTATCCTACTTGTGTAATGTGTTAATAATAGAGGAAAATACTGTGGGCTATATGGGAAATCTCTGTACTAAATTAATTTTTCTGTAAATTTAACAATTTTCTGAAATAAATGATTATTTAAAAATTTCTACATCAATATTTATAGCTGCTTTATTCACGAACACCCCAAACTAGAAGCAATCCAAATGTCCTTAAGCTGGTAAATACATAAATACACTGTTGTACATCTAGTCAATGGTATACCACTTATCAATAAAAAAAGGAAAAAACTATTGATTTGATATACATTACAACATACATGATCTTAAATGTATACTGCTAAGTGAAAGAAGGCATATTAAAAAAGATACTTACTATATGAGTCCATTTGCATGCCATTGGATAGATATAAAATACCAGCCCCTTTTCAAGTTTTGCTTGAAAGACAAAACTATAGTAATGAAAAATACATTCATCATTGCCAGGACAGTTGGGGGAAGAAAGTGACTGAGTACAAAGGGAAAGCAAAAGGATGTTTTTTTCAGATGATAGACCTCTTCTACATCTTGATGATGGTAGTGTTTACATGGCTGTATGCATTTGTACAAACAACCTCATAGAGCCATACTCTAAGACAAGTAAATTTTGCTGTATGTAAAATTATAATTCAATTAAAAATTATCTAAAAAGAAAGACCATCAAATCAACAATAGAATGTGCACTTTCCAAATTACAAGAGGGAAAAATAATAGCTTTTTGAAAAATAGAGGGGTTAAAAGAGAAGGAAATAACAAGTCAACAACAAAGAGAAAACGTTAATATTACAGACATAATACCAAACATATCAATTACTACAGTTAATGTACATTGATTTAACTTTGGATTGAAACCTGGACATGTGGATTATTATAAAACTCTAGATCTTATTTTAATATGTTATTTAGCAGGCCTCCTCCTACATGGCTCCAGTGGACAAAGGGGGACATCAAATCATTACTGCCAAGTGAGGGGTAGAAGTCCAGATTCTCCACACTACTTTTGCAGACATGGGGGAAAGGATTTATTTTAGTGGTTGCTCTAGAGATTACAGCACCCATTCATAATTTATCCAAGGCTGTTTAGAGCTACTATTATAATAATAGAAAATTTACAAAAATATAATACTTTCACCAACAATTGATGCTGACCTTTATATTATTGTTTTCATAGATATTATGTTTACATACACTAGAATCCCCCAAAGAAGGTTATAATTTTTCTATCAATTGTGCTATGTATTTTAAAGATATCAAGGGACTGGTATTTTATAGCTATCCGAATATGTACTATTTGCTGTCCTTTTCATTTATTCCTGAAAATTCAATTTTCCCCCATTGTCTTTTTCTTTCTGTGACGATTTCTTGCAGCACAGGTCTGCTGATAACAAATTGTCTTAATTTTTCTTCATTTGAAACTGCATTTCTTTTGACATAATTCTTAAAGATAATTTTGCTTGTTACATAATTTTGAGAATACATTTTTTCTTTATATACTTTAAAAATGGTCTTCCACTGTTTTCTGCTTCCATAATTTCTGATGAAAAGACTGTGATCACTTAAGTCAATGTTCCCCTGTACAGATTGTATTGTTTTTCTATGGCTGATTTCAATATCTTTTCATTTTTTATTATTTTTAAGTATTATGGGAGCAAAAATGCTATTTGTTACATGGATCACTTTTATACTGCATGAGCCAGGGTTAAATGTGTGCCTATCACCCAGATAGTCATCATTGCACTTGTTAGGTAGGTTTTCACCCATGTCCTCCTCACCTCTACCCCCTGCTTCATTTCCATTGAGTTTTACTTGCCTCTATGCACGTGGGTGCTCATCAGTTAGGTCCAATTTAATAGTGAGTACATATAGTGTTTGTTTTGTCATTCTTTAGATATTTCACTTAGGAAAATAGTCTCCATTTCCATGAAGTTCTTGCAAAAGGCATTATTTATCCTTCTTCATGACTGAGTCATATCCCACATTATATGTATATATATATATATCATATTTTTTGATCCTCTCATTAATTGATAGGCACTTGGGTTGATTCTACATATTTGCAATTGTGAATTGTGCTGCAATAAACATTCAATTGCAGGTGTCTTTTTCATAAAATGACTTTATCCAAAAACATTAGGTGCAAGTGTCTTTTTGATGCAACGACCTTTTTTCCTTTGGATAAATACCCAGTAGTGGGATTGCTGGATTGAAGGGTAGTTCTACCCTTAATTCTTTGAGAAAACTCCATATTATTTTCCATAGAGGTTGTACTAGTTTACAGTTCATCAACAATGTATAAGCATTTTTTTTCCTCTGCATTCTTGCCAGCATCTATTGTTTTGGGACTTTTTTTAAAAAAGCCATTCTGACTGGGGTAAGGTGATGCCTCATTGTGGTTTTAATTTGCATTTCCCTGGTGATTAGTGACATTGAGCATTTTTTCACATATTTATTGGTTATTTGTTGCTCTTCTTTTGAAAAGCTTCTGTACGTGGCTTTTGCCAACTTTTAAATTGGTTTGTTTGATTTTTTCTTGCTGATTTGCTTGAGCTCTTTGTAGATTCTAGTAGTTATTCCTTTACTGGATGTATAGCTTGTGAATATTTTCTCCCATTCTGTAGGTTGTCTGTTTGTTCCGTTGATTATTTCCTTGGTTCTGCAGAAGGTTTTTCAATTTGAGAAAGTTTCATTTACTTATTTTTGTTATTGGCGTGATGGCCATTGGTATCTCCTTCATAAATTCTGCGCCTAGGCCAATATCTAGAAGAATTTTTCTAAAGTTTTTAAAAAATATTTATGGTTTCATGCCTTACGTTTAAGTCTTTTATCCATCTTGAATTAATTTTTTTGAGTGGTGAGACATATGGATCTAGTTTCATTCCTCTGCTTGTGGCTATCCAGCTGTCCCAGCACCATTCATTGAATAGGGCCTCTTTTCCCCAGTGTATATTGTTGTCTACTTTGTCAAAGATCAGTTGGCTGTATGTGTATGGTTTTATGTATGGGCTTTCTGTTCTGTTCTATTTGTGCCAATACTAGGCTGTTTTACTTACTATAGCCTGTAGTATAGTTTAACTCTCATAATGTGATGCCTCCAGAGTTGTCCCTTTTGCTTAAGATTATTTTATCTATGCAGGCTCTTTTCTGAACAAAGCATAGAATTATTTCTCCTAGATCTTCAAAAAATGACATTGGTATTTTGATGGGGATTGCATTTTATCTGTAAATCACTTTGGGAAGTATGGACATTTTAATGATGTTGATTCTATGGATCCATGAGTATATATTCTTCCATTTGTTTGTACAATTTGTGATTTCTTTCTTCAGTGTTTTGTAGTTCTCTTTGTAGAGATCTTTCACTTCCTTGGTTAAGTATATTCCTACATGTTTTATTTTCTTTGTAGCAATTGTGAATGGTATTGAGTCTTTGATTTGATTCTCAGGTTGACCATATTGATGTATAGGAGTGCTACTGATTTGTGTATGTTGATTTTGTATCATGAGACTTTGCTTACTTTATCAATTCCAGGAGTTTCTTGATGGAGTCTTTGGGGTTTTCTAGATATACAGTCATATCATCAGGAAAAAGTGATAACTTCACTTCCTCTTTCCCAATTCGGACACCTTTAATTTTTCTCTCTTGCTTGATTGCTCTGGCTACGGTGTCCTCACTATGTTGAATAGAAGTGGTGATGGTGGGAATCCTTGTCTTCTTTCAGTTCTTAGTGGGAATGCTTGCAATGTTTCCCCATTCAGTTTGATGATGGCTATTGGTTTGTCATATATGGATTTTATAACTTTGAAGTATAGTCTTTCTATGCCTAGTTTGTTGAGGGTTTCTATGATGGAATGACGCTGAATTTTGTCATTTGCTTTTTTGAATCTATTGAGATGATCATGTAATCTTTGAGCTTCTATTTATGTGGTGAATCACATTTATTGATTTACATATGTTGAGCTATCCTTGCATTCCTAGGATGAAGCCCTCTTGGTCATGGTGGATTATTTTTTTCATGGGCTATTGAATTCAGTTTGATAATATTTTATTATTTTTGCATGAATATCTATAAGGGCTATTTGTCTGTAATTTTCATTTTTTGTTGTGTCCTTTCCTGGCTTTGGTATCAAGGGGATACTGATTTCATGGAATGAGTTGGGGAGGATTCCCTACTTCTTGATGTTATGGAATCATTTTTGCAGTATGGGTGCCAGCTCTTCTTTGTAAGTCTGATAAAATTCAGCTATGACTCCATCTGTTCCAGGGCTATTTTTGTTGGAAGATTTTTTTATTGAGACTTCAATCTCTTTGCGTCTTATTATTCTGTTCAGGAATTCCATTTCTTCCTGACTGAGTTTTGGGAGGTTGAGTTTTTCCTGGAATTTGTGCATTCATCTACATTTTTGAGTTTAGGTTCATAGTGATTTTCATAGTATTCACAAATGATATTTTGTATTTCTGTGATATCAATTGAAATATCTCTTTTTTCGTTAGTGATTGAGTTTAATTGGGTTTTTTTTCTCTTCTCTTTCTGGTTAATCTAGCAAGAGGTCTATAAATCTTGTTTATCTTTTCAAAGAACCAATTTTTGTTTCATTGATCTTCTGATTATTTTCTTTTTTATTTAATTTAATTCTGCTCTGACCTAGTTATTTCTTGTCTTCTGCTGTGTTTGGGATTGGTTTGCTCTTCATTTTCTAGCTCCTTGAGATGTGTTATTCGATTGTTGATTTGTGATCTTCAGTCTTTTTGATGTAGGCATTTAAGGCTATGAATTTCATCCTTTGGACTGCATTTACTGAATCCCATAGATGTTGATAACTTATGTCTCTTTTGTCATTCAGTTCAAGGACTATTTTGACTCCCAATTTAATTTCATTTTTGACTCAATAATAGTTCAGCAGTGGGTTATTTAATTTCCATGAATTTGTGTAAAACTTAGTGTTTCTCTTGTGATTAATTTCTAGTTTTATCTCACATTAGTCTGAGAAGATACAGAATATAATTTCTATTTTTTTGAATTTGTTCTGCTGTGTTTGGTGGCCTGAAATATAATCTATCTTGGAGCATGTTCCATGTTCTGATTAGAAGAATGTATATTCACTAGTTTGGGGGGTAAAATGTTCTGTAAATGTCTGTTTGGCTCATGTCTGATTAGTATGTGTCTTGGTGATTGTCTCTTTACAATGAATCTCCCAGGTGTTCCTTGAGCTTCTTGTACCTGAATGTCTAAATCTCTAGTAAGATCAGGGAAGTCTTCTTCAATTATTCCCTCAAATAGGCTTTCCAGTCCTTGTGCCTTTTCTTCTTCACCCTCAGGTATTCTTATGATTCTTATATTTGGCCATTGTACATAATCCCATCTTTCTTGTAGGAGAGTTGCCTCCAAGCTTTGAGATCCTTGCTTCTGCCTGGTCTTGTCTATTCTTAAAACTTTCCACTGTGTTTTGTATTTCTGTAAATAAATTAAATTTTTCATTTCAAATGTTCCATTTGAAATTCTTTTTAGTATGTTTAGTATCTTTTTATGAATTTTTCACTCATTTCATTCATTTCCTAAAGTGTTTTTCTGGTTTCTTTAGTTTCTTTCTTGGTTTTCCATTTTCTCTTAGATTTTGTTGAGCTTCCTTACCATCCATATTTGGAATTCTTTATCTGTCATATCAACATTTTCATTTTGGTTGGTATCCATTGCTAGAGAGCTGGTGTTCTCTTTTAGGAGTGTCCTTTCACTCTGATTTTTTATACTTCCAGAGATCTTTGCTGATTCCATCTCATCTGGAGCAGTTGTTGCTTCTTATTTTGGGATTTTTCTTTTGTTTGGATGGAGCTTCCCCCCATCTCCACTCATACCAGTGTATTTGTAGCATATGTTGGTTAAGTATCTTTAGATTTGCTTGTGGATGCTTTGATGGTGATCTAGGTTCTGGATGGATGCCTTGGTTACAGGTATCTTTAGCGTGGTGGTTGGACTGGTGGGTTAAGAAATGACTTCTGGGACTTGAGCATTTGAGATATCAATAATGTAAAAGAGATTTAGTGTGAATAGGAGTACATGAAACATAAATAAAGAAAACAATCATTGATGGGATTGCTTGATTGCTTAACTTAAGATTTAAGAAGGGGAGGATTCCTGGAAAATTACAAGGTCCAGATAAACAAGTCAAGATCAAGATAAGGAAGTAAATGCTGAAATGAAAATTAAGGTCATTGGTGCAGAAAATTTCCAAAGAAGTTTTTTAAATGACTCATTCATGAGAATATTATAGATATCCATGTTTATAACAGGATTTGAAGTAAAAGGAAAAATGCTTTTCAACCAGATGCCAATGTCATCTTTGAGTGCCAAGGATTTATCTTGAATTTCTTAAAGGACAAAATATAAATGAGAGAATCTGAAACCCAACGTCACATGGCATAGATTATAAATGATAATAAAAGAACAGTAGTCTAGAAATGGCAGAATGGAGTGAAAAAAATGAACCTTGACTAATACCTCTATAAGAAAGGATTGATTAAAAGAGTGACCAGTCTCCATTTGAGAGGGCTTTGTGGGTAATGAAAGTTCTCCTATGAAAACTTTTTGATGTCTTTATCTCAGTGATAGTAATAGTGTTACGATTGATTAGTGGGAACATGATGGTAGATTAATTGTCCTTAGAGCTTCTTAAGCTTTTGGCTATGACTGGTATTTCTGGAATCTCTTTGCCATTGTGGGGAGTGGCCAGTGATCATTAGGAATTGCAAGTCATTTCCTGCCAGAAATTTTTGTATAGCCAAAATTCAGAAAATAAACTCTATTCTTTAACACTAGGCTACAACTAAAAGGAGTGGAGATAAATGAATAAATAATTGCTCAAGTCTATTCTCAACACAGTATCCTAGCATAATTAAAAGTCAAAATACATCCTCAGGTTATACATAGTTCAGTTTCTTGCACATTCTCAAGGTTTCACAAGTGTCCTACAATTATAATAGAATCTTTATGGTTTCAGAATGGAAACAGTGAATATTTTATGGATTCACTGAAATGTGACAGGGGCCAAGATTTTTGTTTTCTGACCTACATGTAAATCTGTCCTAATCGATACTTAAGTGCTTTCACTTAAGTGAAACAAAATCATTTCCATTTGACTGTGGTAAGCAAAAAGTCACTTTAAAAGTTCTAGATAACTTATACACTATTATATAGCTCAATATTTTAAAAGCATTAACCAGAATAACAGACTCTTCAGAGGTTTTATTCAAATGACTATTGAAACTTCATGTTTCTCTGAATCATCTACATAGCAAAATAGTGAAATCCTTTGATTCACTCTGTAGTCCATTCCCATGGGCTCCTGACTAAGAAAGAACACTAGTCTATTCCTTTTATAATACTGTGTTTATCCAAACTAATCAATACTTTATTTATAGAACAATTCCAGGCCAAAATTAAATTTTCATATGTTTTTTAAAATCAAAAAGTGTATGTCATCATCTGGGACATTTTAATTTGGCTTTCATTGTGGTTAAGAGAAGTGGTATTCCTATAATGTCATGTGGTCCTGGCATGAGAATGATTGCCATGAGCAAGGAGAGACCCAAATAGTACAAATGGGGAAACATGGCTTTTCTCCAAACAGCAAATTTCCTTGAAACACGTTCTCTTAGAGCATATTAAAAAGAACTAGAATGTCTGGTTAGTGTTTAAGTTACCTTATGAGATCTCACATGCTGGCTTTAGGTTGTATACAATAGTAGCCATATAATAAATCCACTGGAGATTTCAGTTTTGCCTAAATTCATTTCTTTGTCCATCACTCAAAAGATATTACTTGATTTCATTTACAAGGCCATTGTGGGATCTCTCCACTTCTAAATGTCTTATAGGGGGTGGGGTGTTTCAATTTAAAAGCCAAGGAGCAGTGATGTATGCAACAAGAATCTACCGTTCCAAAGCCTTAGAAAGCCTTTTATATATCTTGATTGTTAACTGTCAGTCACATATCTCAAACCTTTTCAAATTTGATTCATCCATAGTAATTTTACTTAAAATTAGGAAATATTTTTAAAAACTTGGTCATTGTAGATGCAAGTCATAAAATACTATAATCAGGGCATATCTTGGGATAGCAGTGAATGTTGGCACTGTAATAAAATAGACAAATTTTGTAAATTTTTCTGTTTAAATGTAGTATTATAATAGCCTATCTTCTACAGTAGGAAAAAGTTCTCATTTCTTTCCAATTTAATGGTTAATTACCTTTCCCTGATCTTTTAGTGAGCTTAGGTATAGAATTCTCATACGAGTCAGAATAAACTATAGATAAGAATCTGACCTCATGGGGGTTTTATCCAAACCTACAAATCTTCAAAAGTTTATTCATCACCACTCTTTAACTCGGATTGAGAGTTCCAGCCAAAAGCAGCAGGAGGACAAGAGCCAAGTGAATTATAATACCTAATAGTTATTGCACTGGGAAGAATTGGTTAAAAACCTGGGCCTAGAGCCAGGCAGCTTTTAGCTACTAACATTATACACACAAATCATGGTCCTTATTTTCAGCATGGGTTAGAGGAGTATAGTAGTGCTTACAGATAACTCCCCTAAAGAACTAATTAAGGTTATCTTATCTCTAATTAAAACTTCACAGAAACCACTATTTCATCTGTCAGTTCTCACAGTACAGTAATGCATTGCTTAACAATGGGGATACATTCAGAGAAATGTATCTCAGAACAATTTCGTCATTGTGAGATCATAGAGCTTTCTTACGCATACCTGGATGGTACACCCTACTACACTACACACCCAGGCTATATGGTGGAGCCTGTCACTCCTAGGCTACAAACCTACGTAGCAGGTTACTGTAATGAATGCTGTAGGCAAATGGAACAAGATGGTAAGTATTTGTGGATCTACACCATATCTAAAAGTAGAAAAGGTACAGTAAAAAATAAGGTATTAAAGGTATAAACTGGTATAGCTGTATAATAGCTGTATAGGGCACTTCTCATGAATGGAGTTTGCAGGACCGGAAGTTGCTCTGAATGAGCAGTGAGTGAGTGGTGACTGAATGTGAAGGCTTTGGGCATTACTTTGCACTAAGGTATACTTTATAACTACACATGGGGCACACTAAATTTATATAAAAATACTTTTCTTTCTTCAACAATAAATTAACCTTAGTTTACTATAACTTTTTTACTTTATAAAGTTTTAATTTTCTTTAACTTTTTGACCCATTTTTCAAAATGATTAGCTTAAAACACATTGTACCTCTACACAAAAATATTTTCTTTCTTTATATCCTTATTTGAAAAGCTTTATTCTATTTTAATTTTTATTTATTTCTATTTTTTGTTGTTTAATCGCTTTTTTGGGAGAGAAGATTTTCAGAGGTCCCTATATCAACTCACTGAATTACTTCTTTTTTGTTTGTTCGTTTGTTTTCTAAGACAGAGTCTCACTCTGTTGCCTGGGCTGGAGTGCCATGGTGTCAGCCTGGCTCACAGCAACCTCAGACTCCTGGGTTCAAGCAATCCTTCTGCCTCAGCTTTCCGAGTAGCTGGCACTACAGGCATGCGCCACCATGCCCGGTGAATTTTGTATATATATATATATTTTTTAGTTGTCCAGATAATTTTCTTCCTACTTTTAGTAGAGATGGGTCTCGCTCTTGCTCAGGCTGATCTCGAGCTCCTGACCTCGAGTGATCCTCCCTTCTCGGCCTCCCAGAGTGCTAGGATTACAAGCGTGAGCCACTACACTCGTCCTTGACATTACTCCTAATCCGCTTTTTAGACTACAAATTCTTACCAACATTTTTCAGCTTCATTAAAATGTTCTTTTATGAACATTTTTAGTGGCTACATATTTCATATACTACATTTTATTTATTTCTTACTATGTAGTGGGCAGCAGGCAAGGTAATGGGAAATTAAAGGAGAAAGATATGGCTTGTATGTCACTTGAAGGAGCTTGGGCTGTATCGTGTATGCGATGGGAAACCTTGAAGTATTTTAAGTGAGTCCATCATGCAAGTAGTGTGGAGGATGGTTAATTTTCACTATTTTTTTCTAAATAAAGACACAAACATAAACATTAGCCTAGGCCTACACAAGGTCAGGATCGTGAGTATCACTGTCTTTCACCTCCACATCTTGACTTACTGGAAGGTCTTCAGGGGCAATAACACACATGGAGCTGTCATCTCCTCTGATAACAATGTCTTCTTCTGGATTACCTCCTGAAGGACCTGCCTGGGAATGTTTTACAGTAAACCATTTTATTTATAATTAGAATAATTATACTCTAAAATACCCATTGAAAGTATTGTTATAGTAATTACCTAAACCAGTAGCATAGTCACTTACTATCAGGATCAAGTATTATGTACTGTACATAATCGTATGTGGTAGACTCTTACGTGACTGGCAATGCAGTAGGTTTGTTTACATCAGCTTCACCACAAATGTGAAAAATACTCTGCACTATGACATTATGACGCAGCAAAGTCAGTAGGCACTGGGAATTTTTCAGCCCCACTATAATCTTACAGAACCACTGTTATATATTCAGTCAGTTGTTGACCAAAATGTCATTATGCAGCACATAACTGTATTTTAGGAAAGCCTGCGTTGACGATTGTTAGCTTTGAAGGGCCTAATGTCATACTTAGGAAATATTCATAATAATATACGCTTTCCAACCAAATCATTTGTCAGCAATAAGCATTTATTTATAGTTGAAGCCTCTAGTTTTAAATACAAGTACACTTTTGTGGACAGGGATATTAGTTGCATATTATATGATTATAATTTGAAATATTATAGGAAAATTTCTTTATAAATTTTCTACCAATAATGAAAATATTGCATAAATGATTTACAAAAAGACTCAGTGATACAGTCAGATGTAAAGTACATTTTCCTCCTTGAATTACGAATTCAACATACCTTTAACCAGGCCTAATAATACACATATGCTCTTTTCAGTTTTATATTATATATCTTCAGTTTCCCTTATCATACATTACTCATGAAATCACAAGTTTATGCTTTTATTGTTGCTGTTGTTTTTCTGAAGATGATGTAAAAGGGAATAATTTACTTGGATTAAAAAGGTGCAGAAGAAGAAATGTTTTTACTCTGAATTCAATAAGCCTGAGCTATTTCTAATCCTAAAGAAGGTAAAAGTTGACAGTTTGCAGAGACCATCCCTTGAGCTTTCTAGTCAGAGTGTAAAACACCGTAAAAACCAAGACTTTCTTTCTAAAAGTAAAACTACAAATAAAGATCATTCCATAGAGTGGGCACATTGATAACTTTTATCAGTCATTAAGCAATACAAAAGCTTTCAATTATTTAAAAAAAGAAAACAAAGAATATATATTAATATTGAAATATTAGAATTGGTTTAGAAAAAAAGCATTTTAGGCCAGATTGTATTTAGATTTCATTTAATTTTCACCAAAGAAAAATATTCAGTTCATTTTCTTTACCTTAATACTGTGATAGGTAAGTTATAAATATATGATATCATATACTATGATATAATATATGATATTTAAATTTTATATAATCGTACATGGAAGGGTTTTTCCAAGAAGCCATAATGTAAACAATTCAAAACTTGCTAAAATTTCTTTTTTAATTTTGTACAATAACAAAATACAATAACAAAGTTAAAAGCCAAATCATCATCAGGAAATAATATTTTTAACTCACAGGAGGCAAAGTGCTGATATTTTTAACATTAAAGAGCACTTACAATTCAACAGCAACACAACTTCATTCCCTTTACCGATAACCTATCACTAACTTTTTGGACATGATATATCTAAACATCTTTAAGTCATGCTATTTCCAGTCCCTAATGTCTCTGAGCAATGAATCTAAGTTGATTACTCACTATATAGAACTTTTTCCTCCAGAAAATGCTTTAGTTTCTGATGCTCCCCCACAGAGCGTCACTCTATGTTTAGAATAATTGAATTCAAGGTCAATAGGCAGTTCTTATTGACTAATGCTTATCAAGTACAACATGCTTATATTTATTATATGCTGTGTTTCAGAGACTTAAAATTCTCTTTGTACATGTGTGGCAAAACCTGAGACAATGGGTAGTGTCTTACGTAGCACAAATCTAATACTTTTGAGCAATTCTCTTATGTTGGCCCCAGAATATACTTTGCTTAGTTTAAGTGATACTAAGCATAATCCCTGAGCCAAGGCCAGTGTAAACACAGCATTACATAATAGCAAACACTTGTGTTACTAGGAATAAACTTGCAGCAGCTCCTAACAGGAAAACCTGTTGTCTTAAAACTAGCTATTTCCTCAGCCTAGAATATTCCAGTCCCAGAACTGGTTCCTTCTGATTACAAACCTCTCAGGAAAAATAAGCCTCCTCATCCCTTCACTGACGTTTTCATAGCATCTTGTTTTATATTCATCATAGCCCCATATTATGCCCTTAATTATTTAGCTGCTTGATTATTATCTCCAATATTCATGATGGTAGGGATTGTGTTTCTCTAACGTTCCATTTCTAAAAGATCCTTCTCATCAGTCTACAAATGTTATTTTCTTCATTCTTTAAAGGAAAGCCCTTTTTTGATTCCACTTGCAACTTCAGCTGGCACTTTTTTTCTCTTCATAACATATGTATGAAATATATGTTGAACGAATATATTCTGCCTAATGAAAGAATTCCAGGAAATCTAATGAGATTGTCGATTGCAATTACTCCCAGTTTGTGTTCATCCTAAAAGCTAGTAGACAATATCTACATCAATTTTTTCCTGATATCCCTTTCTCATTCCATTTTAGTGCACTCCCATACTTGAACCCGACAAGAGGAGAAATACATGTTCCTTATGGTATGGTACATTATAATTGCCAACTTTTACTTTTTTAGAGATGGAGAAATGAATAGACTACTCTTCAAAATGACTCCAGTCTAAAAAAATATTTTAAGACTCTCTAAGTATATTAATGACAAGTGAATCCTCTTAGATATTAAGTACCCTCACACTACATGGTCAGACAGGAGCCTCCATTTTGAAGTATTTAATAGGGAGTTAAATATCATAAAACAAATAGAGTATCTCTTTCATAGATTAGACAGTTATAAATGCATATTCAAGTAAACTTGATTTGCTACTTCAAGGCTTATGCCTGAAAGCTTTTAAAGGAGACTCACATATTTTAAAAAATTTTAAACGCTCAGGATGAAGACATCTAAGTGATGTTCTCCTGAACACAGAGCCAAGTTACACAATTACAAATATATGATTCTATGACCACAATTTCCTAGGCTGAAAAGATACTTCTCATACTTAATCTACTTGTCTTCCTTTTCGCTACATAAAGAATGAATCTGATTTTGAGATCCCATATGAATTATTCTTTGTTGCATTAAGTTGTAATTCTTTTCTTATTTATAACTTTTGTAGAATTATAGAAATTATTCTGAAATGTGCATTCTAAACAATGATGAAAACTTTCTAAAATCATTCAGTTTTGCAGAACACTATAAATAATATACACTTTACAAATGGCTGTGTAAATCTATAAATTTAAAAATATGTTTTTAATACTTTCAATTTTTATAATCAATAGAAACCTAATATTTTTGTGTATATTAAGAGTATGCATTGGCCTCATCAATTTTTTTTATTTAACAAACAGAAGCATGGATTTTATATATTTTTATTTTTCCCAAACTAGAGGGTTGTTTTTTCATTACATCAGAATATTATGGAGGTACAAATGCTTTGGTCACATAAATTGCCTTTGCACCACCCAAGTCACAGCTACAAGCATGCCCATCCCCCAGACAGCGTGCACCACACCCATTAGTTGTGAATTTACTCATTTTATTCTCACTCCTCCCACCTGGCTGATCCTCAATGAATGTTACTTCCATATACACACATGAGTGTTGATTGATTAGTACTAATTTAATGGTGAGTACATGTGGTGTTTGTTTTTCCATTCTTGTGATACTTCACTTAGAAGAATGGGCTCCCGTTCTATCCAGGTTAATATAAGAGGTATTAGTTCACCATTTTTTTAATGGCTAAGTAGTACTCCATGGTATACATATACCACATTTTATTAATCCACTCATATATTGATAGGCACTTGGGTTGTCTCCACATCTTTGCAATTGTGAATTAATTGTGCTACTATAAACATTTGAGTGCAGATATCTTTTTTTATAGAATGTCTTTTTTTTTTTCCTTTGGGCAAATACCTAGTAGTGGGATTGCTGGATCAAATGGTAGTTCTACTTTTAATTCTTTGAGGTTTCTCCCTACTACTTTCCATGGAGGTTGTACTAGTTTGCATCCCACCAGCAGTGTATGAATGTTCCTATCTCTCTGCATCCACACCAACATTTGTTGTTTTGTGAGTTTTTGATAAAAGCCATTCTCACTGGAGTTAAATGTTATCTCATTGTGGTTTTTATTTGCACTTTGCTAAATGAATTCTTTGTCAGTTCATTTATTTAAAAATATTTAGGACTTATATCCTTCTCACTCCCACTGTTGAATTTTAGCTTAAGCTGGTTTGGAAGTAAGTGGGGAATTAATTTTATATTAATTAATTATAGATCATCAGCAATCTCAAATAGCAATACTTAAACATATATATATATATTTTTCCATTTTGTGGAATAGACAAAAAAAGATATTGTAGGTTTAAATAACCCTTCCCAGTTAAATACATGGAATTAGGTACTGTATGGCGCTACCGTTGATTTTGTATTATTGGAAGCTTCTCATTCATTATGAGTTTGTTTCTATCAGAATTTTTGTCTATGAATGCTAGCGAAAACAGAACTGCATTAAATTATTCACTATTATAGCAATAATTTTCAGATGTCACAATAAGTAAATTTAAGTATGAAGTAGTTATGTTGTAGTTTATTTCTTTAAGTTTTCATCAACTTAGTTTACATAGCAAAAATACTGCAAGGCATTTTTAACTGCTGAAATATTAATTTGTAAGTGTAAATTAACATATATAAATTATTGATATATAATAATCTTTCTACCTTTAAAATTCCTTTTATAAATGTTCATAAATCTCTTCCCGAAATGCAAAATGTATCTAAATTTCAGTTTGCCCTTTATACCAAAACAGCACACACCCCTCCATAAAGAATGTAAAAGTCCTATTTTCTCTGAATCATTTTTTTCTCATTATTCTTAAAAAAATGGCTCTTTCCATAATATCAACTCTGCCTAAGTAATCGCATGTACTTAAATAAATTAATAACATCTTTAAGATATATGGCATGTTTATTTAAAAATATCATCCCAAAATAAGACAGAGAGCCCAGAGTGAAGATCATCAAGTCACAGTAGAAAGCTAGAGACCACCAACCAGAGTAATAAACAAGAAGGGCCATCTAGGATCTGAAATTTGAATCTGTATGTATGACCTGGAGTCGCTAATGCAAAGAGAAGGAAATATGTCTGTCATCATTCTTACAGATAACAGTTTATTATAAAAATGATCTATCCAAGGCACTAATCAATGAAGCTGAGGTACAGAAGTACCTAAAGGAACAAATTACAGGAGAGTTTCAATTATACCTTATTCCCATGGTGCATAGTGTTTTAGAGAGTCTCTAGGAATATATCATTGCATCTACAATGAAATTATATTATCTGAAAGTCTACTTTTTTACTTAAATTGAAATAAAAATGCCAACTGATTGATAGATGCTTGATAAAGCCTGTGCTGTGCATTGTGTGAAGAGATTAAAGATGTATTAGACACAGTTCTGCCTACAGAAATCTTGCCATCTCTTTGGAGATGCAGTATACATATTCACAACAGTGTAACAAGCAATACATCCTTTGGAATCTTGCTACTGTTGGATGTCTAAAAGCCAAGAATATAAATGAATCTTTAAGAAGCAAGAATATGGGTGTTCCCTTTATGTGGTCCACAGGCAATTTTTAAAAACTCAGCATGACCAAAAATGTTCCTTTTCCCCAAGTCTCTTATCATCTAAATTTCTCTTTTCCCTCTTAGAATCAATCACCAAGTGTTTTTTTTATTTTCATAGCCCAAGGCATTGAAGCCTAATCACCAATATTGTTCATCTTAATTTCTAGAAAATGTTCCTATGTTTATGTCCATCCTTGTTTCTACAACTTCTACCACCACTGCCCTGGGTTAGGCTTCTCTCTCTCACCAGTAACCACCAAAATGTTTGTTCACTTATTCAACAAAAATTTATTGAGCTCCTTCTCAGTTTGTGGGTGATTATGACGTAGTAAATAAGACATTGTTCCTACAATCCTGAAGCCCCATTACTCCCCCAGGACAGCAGAACACTGCAACTAGAAACGTCAGTTTAAAATGCAAATATGATTATGCCTTACCCCTACTGAAAGCCATTTAGTGTCTCCATTACATACAGTGTTAACTCCAAATTCCATAAGATGGCTATAAGGTCTCCTCTGACCTCATTGGGCCTTGTCTAGCTCCTTAGCTTCAACTTTCTAGCCTTATCCATTTATTTCTTATTTGACACTCTGAGAATTTCAGACTCTTTGTGCTCCTGCTGACGCCACAGAAATCCCTGCCCTTTTCTTAGTCTCTCTCTGCTAAAGGATGCTTACCATTCCTTCTTCTAGACAGCTAAGCCCTACCTCCTCCAAGAAGTCTTGCTTAAATTCCTGGAGGACCCTGCTCTGTGTTCCCAAGAAGCCTGAATGTGCTGCTCCTCTCTTATAATTTACCACAATATTTTGAAATTATGTTTTTGTTTATTTGCCTATTTTGAAAGATCATAAAATCCTCAAGAGCAAGAAGTGCATCTTATCCTTGTGTGCCCTGCCCTCCAGCACCTAGGAAGTACTCGGTAGTGATTTACTGAATCCATTTGAGCCATGCTGTGTGCTCTCCCTCAAAACTGATTACATAATTTTTGCATGTTAATTTAGTTGATTTAGATTATTACGTGTATTTTTTCTCTATATTGAATATAGCCCCCCCAAAAAACACAAGAGTACAAGGGATACAGCATTTTTACTTTTCAATGTTCAGTGCAACCAACATAAATGCAACTGATTTATCTTATCCTTTGAACTGGAATATCTACTACACCTTTATGTTTTCCATGTGAGGCTGGGATCCTCTGGAATAATTGTCACGTGGGTTGGCATAATTTTGAGGGACACAAGACAATCGTAATGAAGAACACAGCACTAGGAATCCAGGTGGACTCTCTTTTTAGAGTGCATAAATTAATAAAGGGCCTTAATGATCTAGCCCAAGCTAGATCCCTCTAAAGCCAGGATGCTGTCTCCAATTACATCAAACGGCTCTGTGCTCACCGAATATGCTATCTCATTCACTCCTATGCTATCCTCACTCACTCCTTTGTACCCTCATTCCCAGCCCCAGTGTCTGGGGCAGCTCTCATACTCACCCTTTTTCTCAGCTCTTTACCTGGTAAACTTCTAGTTATCTTCAAAGCCATGGCTCAACTATTACCTCCCCTGTCAAACCTTCTTTGACTCATGATACAAAGTTGTGCAATTTTTAAAATTCTTGTACCTTGTACGTATTTCTACTATTGCACAATTCCTCTATATCTTCATTATGACTTTCATTGCATGTCTTTCATACCAGGTAGGAAACCCTTCGTGCATATTTTAGCCCACATCTCCAACTCAAAGCTCATTCCCGTAAATGTTTGTTGAATCCAGGAATGCATAAATGTTTTATCTTTAATACATCTACACGGTCTTTTTGTATCAAAATTTATTCTATTTACCACAAAGGAGAGAAGATAATTAAAATAAAACTAATCTGTGATCAATCTAATAAAATGTCCTTAATATGTCTGGTTATTTATACTCAAATCAATGTATCGGTATTAATAAGCATATGTCAATTTTTTAAGAATATTCTTATTAATTATGTGATTGTTTTTATTTTCATTTGATATGAAGCTAGAGGTCAAAGTGCCTTAAAAAGCACTATTAGAGATGCAGTTAAATATTTAAAGTCCACTTTATTACAAATAAATTCTGTTTTATTTTTCTTCAACAGTATGAAAGAAAAGTTACATATTTTATATAAGGCTATTTATAAATTATTAAAGATTAGAAATTAGCTGTTAGTGGAAAAGCTCAGAACTATGAATTAAATGTAACTGTGATGCTCCCTAATCCCAGCACTATATTAATTGTTTTTTATTCCTGTGTAACCTCTTGTATATAATTAGCTATAACTAGAAGAAAATTTTATTTTATGTAGCAATTTATTCTTCTGAAGATGGAAGGGGAGTAATAGATTTATAAAGTGTGACAAGTTTTATAATTATTTAAGAAACATTTAATAAGCAATAAAATAAATATATCTTGTCTAAACCAGACTACATGGAGATTTTTGTGAATTAAATAACACCAAATTTTAAAATTCAAAAAAATATAAATTAAAAATTGCTACACATAACAAGCAGAACGAGACTTTATTTCTTTTACATAAAAATTTTTAAATGTGCATCTTATTAAAAAGGTTAACACTGATAGACAGAAATATGTATGGGAATTGCTAGAAGATTATTTATTCCTCAAGGGAAATAGAAAAAAAAAAAAAAGGACATGGAATCTGTCAAAGAGATTAATCAATTTTTTAAAAATAATCACTAGATTCTAAAACAGTGGTCTGGGCTATTCCACTGTCTGTTAGATTTGTAGGGCCAAATTCACACTCTATGTACTCATACAACTCCCATGGAAGCCAGGAGGCGGACAGAGGTTGATCTATGCTGTCTGACATTCACCTCGGACACCATTTAATAAAAGCAAAGCCATCCTGCTCTAACTGGGTCATGATTAGTCTGGCTCCTCAAAGTCCACAAAACTAGCCTTTTCTGGTCACAATGCAAACTAATTTTAAAATGCAATCTATTTCATCAGAGTTGCTTGTAGTGAAGGTAGAACCACATAGAAAGTTTTGTTTATGAACAGTTGCATTTTTAATTAGAATTCTTATATTTAAAATAATACAGTCACAGGAATCAAAATATTCTTTCTCTCTCTCAATCTATCTGGAAGTCGAATTGCATCTTAGACTAACGCAGTTGAAAGATATTTAGGGATTAATGTGACTCAAGAGAGGACTAACTCTAAATAAAACCAAGATCATTGTTTACCTGTTTTCCAACGTCTTTCCTGAAGGAGATTATGGAATTCCTCTCACTAACCCATATCACTAAATTAGCAACATGTACAAGGGGAAGCTTTATATTATAGTTTAAATAACACAGATAAAACCTTCAAAGAAAATTGAAGAAAAACTTATCAAATGTGGACTTATCCAATAATACAAGGGAATTTCTCATATCTAAATGCTCAACCTCATTCAAATGAAGAGTGTGATAAAATATGGGTGAATCCCAAATAGAAATTCACAGCATTGATTCTTTAGGTATGTAAGCCTTAGTATTCTACCATTACCACTGCCCTGCTCCTGTCTGGCCCTTTGGATCTCCCATTCCTGGACTATTCTTCTTCATAGTACTTACCCTCATCTAGCACACTATTTTCTATTTCCTTTCTCTGCAATGCACTTTCTGTTGGGTAGGAATTTTTCCTCAATTTATTCACTGTTCTAGCTCAGATGTCTAGCACAATGCCTATCAAAAATAGGCATGCAAAAATAACTAATGAATAGATTAATTAATTAATTAGAAAATACATCATGGATGGTCTCATAAGGCTGAGGTCATGTAACAGCTGTATAGTCAAAACATGGAAACTTATTTTACTTTTTGATTCCTAACTTCAATATGGTTATAAGATTTAGAGAAATCGGAAGAGAATATGTGATACTTTGTAAATTTACTGAACAAGGAAACCAAGAATATATGGATAATCTATAAAATGTGTATTATTATTATATTTCTTCAGCAAACAAGTGCCAGTTTGGGTCTGTTATAAAGCCTGCATTGAGCATACAAGTTAGAGAAGTGATAGAGCCAGAAAGTGAGGGATTCTGGCCTTTGGACATCCTGTGGGGTGTTCTGTATGACTGTTCCAGTGGTTACATGAATTACCTTCTATTTTTGTTAGTTGTTCTGATACCCAGCAAGCATGGTAGTTAGTCTTATTTGACTAATCCAAGGTAGCTTAAAATTATTCATTGTATTTTATTTCACTTTTCCTGGAATAAAATATTTCTGTGGAAGTCAAATCAGAACATCAATATGAGTATAGCCTGAATGAAGACTTACCTTTTATTTCTCTCTTAAACATAAGAGATTCAGTAATTGCATAGGATCATTAATAATTGTGGCACCAACCAATCAAAATGGACAGGGATGGATTATCTCAGAGAAAACAGCACAAACTGGTGGGTTTAGTGGCCTTTTGACAGGAATGCCAAAGGAAGCTTCTGACCACTTACAATAGAATGTTAATAGCTCATGCCACTTCAACACTGACAGCTCTGGAGTGAGAGGCCACTAATCTCTGTTTGTAATATCCACAGTTGAAGGGAAAAAATAAGTATTTCTTCTTAAGCATGGGATAAGTATTAACTGTCTAAAAATTTCGGGAATGTTCTGCATGTCTGAAAGTCACAGAAAAAAGAAGATAGCAATGGACAAGGACTCAGGTTTATTTCACTCCTGAACCAAAATATATGATTAAAATGGAATGCAATTTTTAAGACCAATTAATTCATCATTTGGCTTTTATTAGAATAGCTGTGTGTGTGCTGTGAGCAATTTACATATAATTTTAATGAAAATGTAGCATCTATATGAAGATAGAGGTTATGCTAAGAATAGTCTCTATGTTTTTATTATTATTATTATTATTAGTTTAGTAAGCCAAATCATAAAAGAATCTTTGCTAGGGAGCTGATAACTTCAACTCTAAAATGGAATCTGTTCATTAGCTCTACATTATTCAGGACTATAAAAAGAAGACATTTTAACAATCCCAGGCTCAATTAGGCATCAACTGCAATCCTGGCAGAAACCTGGCATGCATCTTGTTCTCAGGAAGTTTGGATGGCTTTATTTACAATTTATTCCTTAGGGAATGCCCTTAAAAAAAAAGAAGTCTGGTTGCCATCATAACTTATGTACTAACCACATAATTCTCTACCTGACAGCTCCATTGTACATCCTTCATTTAATTAGATGGCAATACACTACTGCTCAAATGGCAGCCACTCACCACTCAGCTTTCACAAAACAAGGGAAAGAGTGTACATTTGTAAAATTGTTACCTAAAGCGTTAACTTTTCTGAAGATTAGTTTTATCCAAAGGTAAGTCTTGAAAAAGACAAAGCCAAGAGTATAACTGATATCAAAACCTGATTTAAACTAAAATTTTCCCAACTTTTCAATACACAGATAAATCCAATTATAACTATTACATTGTTTCTTATACTATTATCCATTATTTTACTTGAGTGCTTAGGGTTTTTCCTTGAAACCCATCCATAACAAATCTAATGATCTGACTTGCCCTTTGAGTCATATAAAATTTCCTTTTTTAGATATTGCATAAAATTGAAGTCAAGAGGCTTTTTAATATCATTTAAATGCAAAATAACAAAAAAGAAACTGCCGATTGTGTTTGACAAATGATATTTTAGAAAACTGACTAGTAATGCATTTCCATCATTAGATTTCATGGCAGAGGTATCTATAGGGTTAAATTTTAGAAACTAGTTAAATTCTTTTTATTTGTGCAGATTTTACTTATTGTTCCTTTTCTTTCCTTTTAGTCTTACTTTAATTCATTAGATGCAGTAATATCTCCCTTGTCTGTGACAATTTCCATTAATATCTCAAAGGCAGCTATTAAGTCTCATTACAAGAAAAGATTATAGAAGGATACTGCACACAATAACAGTGAAGATAAAGACAATAGTCACATTTTCATTTGTTTCTTTGTTCTTAAGATGCAAATCAAATGACAAATGATGCCTTTTCTAGCCAGCTTTTCTCAGTTTATACTTTCAAAGCTTTTGGAGCAGGAAAAACCTCCACAGCTAAATAAATTCTAGTATCTGGATTATTCCTTTCTCAAAATGCAACAAAGAAATGTACTTGCTGTCAGAAATTTGCCACACTTATTACTCTCAAAATTTCATTGTCAGGAAATTCAGAAAAACTACTAGAGGTTCATTCATTTACATAAGTTATTCATAAGAATTAACTGTGGGCTATAATGAAGCTAATTAGTGGTTGTCGCAGAGACACTTTATAAAGTATTCATTATTACCAACAATAGTCCATCATTCCATCAAAATACTTAAAACATCAATTCTTAGACAATTATCTAAACATATCCATGGAAAATTATGTCTGTGTAAAACTCAGCCAAACCCCTGAGAAATCAACTGTTCATGGGTTTTTATAGATTCATTTTAAAATAAATATATCAGTGGCTCTTATACGAGATTTGAAATCTAGGTCCTGTGCTAATATTTTTCTATTTTAAGATATTAAAATATTAAGAATTATTATAAAATATTAATACCAAATGAATTAACTTTTACTTACAGAACTAGAAAGTCATAGAATGAGGAGTATATTCAAGTCAAAGATTTAACTCCTAATGTCTAAAGACAAATCAGGTTTATCCTCCTGTATTTTCCTTTTGAACTTCATTCTAAATTATAGACTCAATAAGGATAAAGATAAAATTGGTCAATTTGTATATCTCTCACCATTCAATAAATAAATATAAAATTCTATTACTAAAATTTACAAATTGTGAAAAGAAAACATTAAATAAAATATTATGGCTCATAGTCCGTATTAGTGATAAGAAATTCTGCAGTAGGTGCTACTTAATCTGTGAAATTAAATGTTTTTGAGTTTCTGTGTTGAGAATTCACAAAAAGAAATAAGACTATCCACAAGCACTCTGGCCTGCATTCGCTGTCTCCCTTTCGTCTCAGAAGAGTGGCTCCCTTCCACTTTCCCCTGCGTCTCCATCTCTGTCTCCTTTCATCTCCTCCTTCACTGCCCTGGTTCATTCTCCCGCATTTGCAATAATGCTCACAACTCCCTCACTCCTCTGCTCTCCACCTTCAGAGTATAATTTCACTGAAGAATAGCTAGCATTTGCTGCTTTTTCTTTCTAACCACACATTCTTTCATCTACTATTTGCTGCCTGGTCTTGTGTTTTCATCATTCATCCAAAGGTGCTCACTTGCTGATCAGCATTAGATTAGCATTCTCATTACCAAATTCAAGAGCATCAGGTCATTATGCCTCCTTTTTACCTACCATGACACACAACGGAGGTGCCTGGCTGTCTCTCTCCTTCCGTGACACCACTGCACTCCTCTCATTCCTTCAGCATCTCTGACTGTTCTTCTTGCCCCATGCGTAAGTTTGCTTGTATCATAGTTTTGTTTTCAGAGGTTTCAATCTTTACACTTCTTTCCTTAATAATTCAGTCCACCCTCCCTACCGACTTCAAGTATCTCCAGATATGTTTCCCAACTGCCTGGTGAATGCATCTATTCTGAATACGTTGAAGTGTTATTCATACAACCCTTTTCTGCATAAGAGTTCATTGATATTATAATATTATAAATATATGATATATATTTATATATTATATGTATATATTTATATTATATATAATGTATAGCTAGAAATTAATATGCAAGTGTGTGTATATAAACTTGCATGTATATACTTAAATATGGATATATATCAATCAATCTCTGTATCTATATTATAAAAATATGGGTAAAATAACATTTTTAATGATTTTGATTTTTTAAGACCTCCGCTCATCACCATTGTAAAGACCTTACAGTGAGAAATAGTAGATAGAATTTTACTTGACCACGAACATAGGGATAAGATTTCCCTCTCCCCTCTCTCTTTCTCTATTACTATATATATCTCTAGCTATATAGCTATTTATTTATATATGTAGATATACATGTCTACATACATACTTTTATATATATATATATATATGGAGAGAGAGCTAAAGTGGGAAATATTATGCAGAATTATACTTGACTGTGGACCAAGGGATAGGATTGGATCTTTCTCCCTTTCTTTGTCTATCCACAACTTCTACTCTTCTTCCTTATTTAAAATTTATATATTTTTTAAAAACCCTCTTCTCCAATCATTCCAAGGCCTCCATCTCATCTTTGATTCTTCCCAGTCTCTTACCCCCAAGTTGAATCATTTAATGAGTATGGCTATTTCTACTCTTGGAGCTCCACTGGGTCTCGTTTTACCTTTCCTTTCTGTTTCTACACCTTAGCATGAGCCCTCATGATCTCCATTTGTACAAACGGTTTCAAAACTTTTTAAATCAACCACCCTGCAATAAAATATGTTTGATCCCCCAAAATATTTTTAGTTATTATGTATGTACTACTTACTTATATATTAAGTATATTATAATATATAACATGAGATAAATACAAAATAAATAATATTTTCATGACTTGTTAACTCTGATGAATTTATAATATCATTAGTGTATTTCCAAGTACAATAGATGCTGGCTGAAGTCAAGGCTTATCATTAACATTAGTAGGGGTAAATCTAATTTCAAGTCATCTCGATAATTTCATTATTTTCACAGACTTCTTATTCCAATTAGATCCTAACTAAATTCATAATGTGACTGAGTAGGAGGAGTATCACTCTGCTGTCCTCTGGATTTGGGCTTGTGCTTGCATTGTTCGTATTGTAACATCTTTAATCTGCAGTTTTATTGCAACTGTCTTTCCAAGCTACTTGCATATGAGGTAAGGGTTACTTAAAAAATATATATATAATGTAACCTACATATGCACTTAATTATTGCAATAAGCTTTATGTTAGCTAACAAATGAAGGTGACCCACTCAAACCCTCTCCCTGGATTGTGGAAGCCACATTCTTCCCTAATAACAAATAGCATAGCAAGCCATCACATGTAGAGTTACAGAGAGGGCACCAGAGTCAATCAACACATTAAATACTGGAATGGTTGAGCTATTTCTTATATTTTAGATAAAAGTCAAGTGTAGAGAGCAGTTCTAGTATTTCCTTTTGCATCCCAATCCATCACCTCTTCATCTCCACCTAGACGACCAATATATATTGCAATATACACTAATTAATTTCTCTAATTCTTACTTTTCTCAGATCTGTTCTATTGCAGTAAAAGCTCCTTGAACACAGAGATAATGTCTTCTTAATTTTTGTTTTATATGACTGTAGCCATATTTGGCACATGAAAAATTTTCCTCAATAAATATTTGTTCCATTATGGAACAAATTAGATAGTTGTCTATCACTGTTATTTAAAATTTTATTGATATATAAAATGTGTACACTTTTATGGAGTACATATGGCTATTTGTTACATGCATATAATGTGTAATAATCAAATCAGCATATTTAGGGTATCTATCACCTCAAGTATTTATCATTTCTATGTGTTGGAAACAGTTTAAGTATTCTAGCTGTTTTGAAATACACAATACATTTTTGTTAACTATTGTCTCCCTACTGTGCTACAGAACACTGAAATTTGTTTCTTCTATCTAACTGTATATTTTTACCCATTAATCAACCTCTCTTCATTCTCTACCCCCAACCCCAAACCCTCTCAGTCTCTAGTAACTGTAATTTTACTCTCTACCTCCATGAGATCAACTTTTTTGGCTCCCACATGAATGGAGCTCCCATGAATGAAAACATGGGATACTTGTCTTTCTGTTCCTGGCTTATTTCACTTAGCATAACGACCTCCTATTCCATTCATGGTTGGTGCAAATGATAGGATTTCATACCTTTGATGACTGAATAGTATTCCATTGTGTAGATACACCATATTTTCTTTATCCATTCATCCATTGATGAACACTTAGATTGATTTCATATCTTTGCTATTGTGAATAGTGTTGCAGTAAACGTGGGGGTTCAGGTGTCCTTTTATTATAATGATATCCTTTCCTTTGGATAAACACCCAATGATAGAATTGCTGGATTACATGGTAGTTTTATTTTTAGTTTTTTTGAGGAATCTCCCTACTAGTTTTCATTATGGCTACACTAATTTACATTGCCACCAACAGTGTATAGGAGTTCCCTTTTCTCTGCATTTATACCAGCATCTGTTAATTTTGTCTTTTTAATAATAGCCATTCTGACCGGTGTAAGATGATTCACTGTGGTTTTGATTTGCATCTGCCTGATGATTAGTGGTGTTGAGCATTTCTTTCATCTATCAGTTGGCCATTTGTATGTCTTCTTTTGAGAATTGTCTATTCATGTCCTTTGCCTGGTTTTTAATGGGATTATTATTATTATTTGTTGAGTTGTTGGAGTTCCTTCTATATTCTGAATATTAGTCGCTTGTCAGATGAATAGTTTGCAAATATTTTCTCCCATTTAACAGGTTGTCTCTTCATTCTGTTGATTGTTTCCTTTGCTGTGCAGAAATGTTCTAGTTTAATATGGTCCCATTTGTCTATTTTTGGTTTTGGTTTTGTTGCCTGTGATTTTGAGATCTTAGCCATAAAAATCTGACTGTAATTATGTCCACACATCTTTAACACAGTTTTTCCAAAAATTTGTCCACTACTGGTATGTACTCGTTTCTTTATTCAACTCATACTAATCTTATCGTTTTATTTTTGACCAACTTCAAATGCTATCTTCTCTTTGACTTCCCAATGAATGTGTCCATGATTTCTTACTTTTAAATTTAAATTGTAAATTCTTTGTCTTATTCTGTATCCCACAGTATCCAAAATTATGAACTGTAAATAGAAGGAGCTCAACAAATACTTACTGAATTGAAAATTTACACCCTTTTTACAGAATTTATCACATTTCACCTGACACCAAAGTAAACTATGTATATATTATTTACTCACATCTTGACTTGAACTTTCATAACAGCAGGCATCAGGCATATTCATATTTGCTCTTTATGTCCCTCACAAGCCCAGCAGAATTTCTTGTGCTAGATTCTTAATAAATGCTCATTTAATTGAATTGCTAATGGAGTAAACACTAAATCCATGCTAAATCACACCTAAAAATATAGACAGGTATAGCAAGGTAGTGTGATACAGTGTTGTTAGTGTATCACATGATAATTAATCTTCCCAAAGCCATTGTGATAGAAAGTGTTTCTCAGTAGTACCCACATACATACACCTGCCAAATGTGGTCTATTTTGAAACTTTTACAATAACTTATTCCTGTTGACTTTTAAGGAAATTATCCTACAAATATTAAATTTTCTAAATACTAAATACTATGCCTTTAACCCTACTATTGTTCAATTCCTAGCATACATTTTCTGTGTCAGTTGAGATTTGTCAACAGCCTTTTAATTCTGGATACTAATCTTCAGAGGGTGGGAAGCATAGATTAGGTGTATAGGATCACATCTACCACCTACAAAGTTCTAACAGGACCAAATGAACTTCTAAGAGCAAAGCGAGAAAATTTCTAGTGTCCAAAGTCGTCAAAAATAAAGTATTTCATACCAGAAATAGAAATGATTAGTAGATATCGATTATCATCTTCTATAAAGGGAAGGCTAGGATAATTTTGAGATAGCTTCTTGAAATATAGAAACAGGAAAATAATACAATAGCTCATCAATATGAGATAGCTCATTAATATAACATAACATGAAAGAATTAACATGCAAAATAAAATGAAATTATTATTTAGTTTAAACTGTTTTTCAAATTTTCATTGCCATTACTCATGCTAGTTACTGAAAATAGCAAAATTGAATTATTTATTTTCAAAAATCTATTCTCTATTCACTCCTACCTTTCAGTCTAACAAATGTAGATCAGCATCTTCTCAACATATTTTCTAAAGAAGTATCTTTAGTAGTCATATTTGTAACAATGGATATATTCATTCAAACATTTTAAAGCTACATTTGTAGGCATATTCTTCCATCTAAATCCCTCAAGTTTCTGTTGCCTTGTTTCCCCAAAGGACTAATTTTCATTAGAAATATTTAATCCCAATCCAAAAAAAAAAGAGCTGAGTCCCCTCACCTGCAAATATTTTTCATGATGATAAAAAAGACTAATTATAGAACATACTTAATTTTGAAGTTTCCGTGAAAATTGGGTAGATAAAACACTAATGAACAAAGTCAAATTTATCTAAGACATCTCTTATTCTGTTCTCTTGTACTTATTCTTCTATCGCCCTCATCCAAATTTCTAAAAGTAGCAAAAGCAACCCCTCTCTCACTAACTTTCTTCCAATAGAGGATACTAGAAGAAAGATAAGTAAAGAACATAAACATTTACAAGTCCATGGTTGGCATTTTTGAGTGAAAAATAATAAAACTCTTATTAAACATCTGGAACTAAGACATCTTTTGCATAAAACCAAGACAACTTTGCACAATAAGAATAGTATCAGCATCTTCAAAAAGCAAACTCTCAAGAGAACAGCCCAAGACTCAAAAGTAGATTACTTCAGGAATAGAGAGTCAGATGAATGGCCTAAGGATTAGTGCTTTCTGTAACATGATAAGAGCGTGACAGTATCAGAACTCTGTTTAATATGGCATGATCTTTCCCTAGAAGAAAGCAAAGAAAGATTGTATTCCATTAAGGGGAATTACAATGCTGTAAATTACATTGTGTCACAACCAGTGCTATTAAATACCAAGTTTTTAATTAGAAGTCTTAATTTTATTTTCTTGCTAAGATATACTTCTAAAATATTCAAAAGGTGCTTTTTGGTGAAAACATGTCTATGCAGACATTAAATCAAATAAGAAATATCCAAGCACCACAGATATAATAGATGATTTGGCAGTGAAGAAAAACTAAATTATTAGTAAGATGCAATGATTTTTATATAGTATTTATATTGCACCAGTTTCCAATGTTTTATATTAAACCAAAAAGCAACAGGAATTTAACATGCTTCTGACTCTGGGAATTCTTTCCAGAAATCTTACCTAAGAAATTAAGAAAATATGATTCAAAAAGTGTATTATAAGAGCATGTGCCACTTGTACACACATCTCCAATCCCTGTTTATCATAATACTTTGGAGTTTAAGTTCATACAAATTAAGAGAAATTAATGGCATTGGAATCAGTTGTTTTAGAACTCTCTTGGAATCAGCTCCACCACTTAATTACCAAAAGAATTTTATCACTTTGACCTTACGGGGTTGCATAAATGAATTTATACCATCAACCCACATTCTTGAAGATCTTGAACAGAATACTACAAAAGGACAAATGAGAAACGATATAACAACCATGTAACATACTTGAGGCAGTTCCTCCTCCATCTCTCTAGAGCTAACCAGTCTTCTGACCCTGGCAATTATTACGTTCTTTCTTGCTTTTCATTTTGGTTTTGAAGTGCACACACACACACACACACAGTATGGTTTGAAATTTTGTGCTTCCTAAAAATTCTTATGTTGAAATCCTAACCTCCAAGGTGATAGCACTATTAGGGCCCCTGGTAAGTGATTAGATTATGAGGGTAGAGATCTCAGGATGGCGATCAGGGTCCTTATAAAAGAGGCCCAAGGGAGCAAGCTAGTCCCTTCCCCCATGAGAAAACACAGCAAGAAGATACTGTCTATGAACCAGGAAATGGACTCTCACTAGACAGTGAATGTGCCAGTGCTGTGATCTTGGACTTCCCAGCCTCCAGAACTGTGAGAAAACAAATTTCTATTGTTTATAAGCTAACCAGATCATGGTATTTTGTTATATAAGCCCAAAGACTAAGATAGTGTGTGTATGTGTGTGTGTGTGTGTGTGTGTGTGTGTGTGTGTGTGTGTTCCTGAAAGATGCAGTGTGACTTTGCCTGGTTTTGAACTTTATATAAAAAGTATCATATAATGTATTTGTTTGTACTTTGCTTCATTTTTCACAACAATGTTTGTGGTATTCACCTATGTTATATGGATACCTCTAGTTCTCATATTTAACATGTGCTACATAATATTCCTTCCTGGGAATGTAGTACAAATTATATATCCATTGTACTGTCAGTGTACATTTCAGTTTTTCTAGTTTGGGGTTATCATGAAAATTCATGTGCCTCTCGCCTGATATACATTGAGCAGAGTTTCTCTATAGTGTATAGCAAAGACTAAAATTACTAAGTATTACCAAAGTTTTTCCATTATGTTTAAGAAATCTTTTGATGTCATGAGATGAAAGATCTATTATCCCAAATTATTTCCTAAAGTGTAGTAGCTTTGCCCTTCACATGTATGCTTTTAATCTATTAGCAATTGATTTTTTTTAATACAGTGTGTAGTCAGGATGCAATTTCATTTTTTCTTACAAATACTTATATATTAGTCATTGTTGTATACAGTAATCTTATTTAGCACTTTGGTATGTTATTATTTTATATTTCCAATTTTATTTAGATGTATATCACTTACTTAGCTCTTTTGTTCTTTCACCTTTAGCTGGATTTATGTTTGTTATGCATGGAGTACATCCTTGAAAATTGCCTTTAGCTGGGAACATTGGCGGACTGATTTTTATTTTGCCCTTATTCTTAAAAGAGACTTTTGATTGTTGTGGGATTTGAGGTTGTCATTTATTTGTAATTTGAAGAGAAGTCAGTTGTCCATCTAAGTCTTACTTCTTTGAAGTTAATTTATCTTTTCTGTCTGCTTTCAGCATCTTTGTCTCTAGTATCCTACAGTATTCCTTTGATGTATCTAGGTGTAGACTGATTTTTATATTTCTTGCTTTGGATGTTGGGATTTTTGAGTTTATATAATGTAGAATATTCTGAGTTATTAGCTCTTTAAATATAACAATCCTATCTCATTCTCTTTCTTCTCTCTGGAATTCTGATTAGATAAGTATTGGATGTCTTGCCACATTATCCTCATCTGTTAACCTCTCTTTTATGTTTCCCATCTTTATTTTTCTGTGCTGCATTCTGATTGTTTTCTATTAACCTATCACCCAGGACACTCAAATAATATTTAATTTACTATTAAAAAGATCATTATATTATTAATTTCAATTATTTCATTCTTATAATTTCCAGAATTCTGTTTGACTATTTTTTAAATTTCTCAGTGACTATTAGAGTTTCCTGTTCCCCTGGTATACTTTCTAGGTTTTCTTTTAATTTTTAATGGAGTAAGCATGGTTATTTTATAATCAGGGTCTGATAATTTTCATCTGAAATCTTTGATGTTTGCTTATCATGCTCTTCTTTCTACCTAATCTGAATTAGAGCTTTTAAATTTTTTTTTATTTTAAGCTGCTTGGTTAGTTTGCAAAATTATTTGGATCAGCTAAATGTTCTTGGCTCTAGAAAAGACTTGAGTTTGCTTATGTCAGGCCCTTGAAGACACTGCCAGCCAGGGATCCTTTCAAATATATAACCTGAGATATTTTTGCACCATTCAGGTAATAGTTTTTGTTGCATATCCATACAACTAGCTAGTCATTACATTACCTTGTAGATTTTCCTTCCTTCCTGCTCTTATCAGAATTAAATTAAATGTCCTGCATAATGAGGAGGGAAGGGGAGAGCTTTACCTCTCCTTTACACTTACACTGAGAAGATGGCCTTTGGGGTCCTGCCTTAAGAAGGGAGACTTAGGCCCCACCTTGAATGGATCCAGGGTTTTGATTTTTGACTTCTTCATCCCACAAGACCTTGAGAAAATGGATCTCAGCTTCTCCTGGTTCTGCAAACACTTTCAGGACAGAAAAAGATTCAGTGTTCTTCTTACTTCTCAAATTCCCTCCTCAATGTACATTTTGGCTCGACCATTTTTGTGCTTATTATTTGATTATGAATATCTTTAAAAACATATTCGCCAGTATGTTGAATAGTTTTCACAGGGAGATTTTGTCCAAATACCTACAGAATTAAAAACATATATGTGTTTATATATATACATGTGTGTGCATATGTATACACATACACACATGTATATGAAAAGCAATTATACATTAATAAGGGCTTTATGAATAAAGGATATTATCTAGAGTTTCACAAAAAAAAAGGAAGGAGGAAAAAAGAGAGGAAGGAAGGAATGAACAAAGGGAGGGAGGAAAGAGAGAAGAAGGAAGGAAGGAAGGAAGGAAGGAAGGAAGGAAGGAAGGAAGGAAGGAAGGAAGGGAGGGAGGGAGGGAGGGAGGGAGGGAGGAAGGAAGGAAGGGCCAATAAATGGCCCAAATGTAAACAAATATTTAGCTTTGCTCATTATTAAAGCAGTGCAATATAAAAAATAAATAACATGTATACACCAGATGGCAACAATTAAAAAGTGAGGAAATAGGCACTCTTCTATGCTGTCATAGGTGTACACTGATACAAAGTTTTAGGAATAAAATATAAAATAACATCATACTAGGTAAATATACTAGGTAAATACAATCAAATGTTTACCTAGCCGCTTATATTTTAGTAATTTATCTTATAAATATTGTTACCCAAGCAAAAGATACATGCATTAGAATATATTTGTAGCACTGTTTAATAGGAGAAAATCTAAATGACTATCAGAGATAAAAATAGGTTGAGCATCCCTAATCTGAAAATCCAAAATTCAAAATGCTTTAAAATCCAAACTTTTTTGACATCACAAGTGGAAAATCCCACATCTAACCTCATGTGACAAGTAACAGTCAAAACACAATCAAAACTTTTTTTCATGCACAAAATTATTAAAAATACTATATGAAATTACCTTCAGGCTATGTATATAAGGTGTATATGAAACA
>CAUYRT010032124.1:0-28379 GCA_963574885.1 Lepilemur ruficaudatus | reverse complement strand
TAGTCCCAGCTACTCGGGAGGCTGAGGCAGGAGGATCGCTTGAGCCCAGGAGTTTGAGGTTGCTGTGAGCTAGGCTGACGCCACGGCACTCACTGTAGCCCGGGCAACAGAGTGAGACTCTGTCTCAAGAAAAAGAAAAACTTTTTTTTTAAATATGTTGCCTGGGGTGGCAGCCATCCGAGGGCTGGACTGGGCTGGAGGATCTGCTTCCAAGATGATGCACCTGGTGGACCACAGACTGCTTTTCTTAAAGAAACAGAAATTTATTCTCTCCCAATTCTGGAGCGAGAAGTGTGACATCAAGGTGTCCCCAGGGCCATGCTGCCTCTGGAAACTATAGAGGAGGGTCCTGCCTTCCTCTCCCAGCTTCTGGTGGCTCCAAATGTTGCTTGGCTCGTGGCCATGTCACCCCGATCTCTGCCTCTGCCATCTCTGTCACATGGCCTTCTCCTCCGTGCGTCTGTGCGCCTTAAATCTCCCTCTTCTTTCTCTTATAAAGAGATAAGTCAGCTGGGCGCTGTGGCTCACGCCTGTGATCCCAGCACTCTGGGAGGCCGAGGCGGGAGGATCGTTAGAGCTCAGGAGTTCGAGACCAGCCTGAGCAAGAGCGAGACACCGTCTCTACCAAAAATAGAAAAAATTAGCCGGGCACGGTGGCGCGTGTCTGTAGTCCCAGCTACTCCGAAGGCTGAGGCAGGAGGATCGCTTGAGCCCAGGAATTGAAGGCTGCAGTGAGCTATGATGACGCCACCGCACTCTAGCTGGGGTGACAGAGCGAGACTCTGACTCAATAAATTAATGAATTCGTTAATTAACTAATTATATCACAAGTGTCCTTGTAAAAGGGGGACAGGCAAAGATTTGACACAGAAGATGGCCATGGGGCCACTAATGAAAGACGCTATGCTGTTGGCTTTGAAGACGCAAGACGGGGCCACCGACTAAGGGAGGCTGGAGAAAGCACGGAAACGGATCCTCCCACTAGAGCCTCCCGAGGGAACGTGGCCCAGCCCACACTCGGCACCAGCCCAGTGAAACTGGTCTTCGGTTTTCTGACCTCCAAAACGGTAAAAGAACCCATTCCCATCATTTTAAGCCAGTGGTGATTTGTTAGAGTCACCATAGGAAACTCACATGTACCCCAAAAGGAAAGACTCCAGTTCCTTTTGGGGGGCTTTCCACTAAAAGTAAGAGGAAATGCAACTCAAATCGGTTTGAACAATTTGAAAAAAAATCCATCAGCCCCATGCACAAGTTAGAAGGTCAGGTTGAGCTTCCGCAGCAGAGATTCAGAACAAGAGTGGCTTAAACAAAATGGGATATATGTCTCACCTGACAGTCTCGAAATAAGCAAGCCAGAGTCTCCATGAGGGAAAAAAATCTTTCCTAGCACGTGGGCAAGACACGCGGCCCCAGCCCTCATCGAGGTAGGAGAACGGCCGCAGGTCAGCCTCGACTTCCCTTAAAAGCCGAGTCCAGGGACTGGGATTCCGCCTGTTACGCTGCCTGGAGTCACAGGACCTTCCCAACCTGCACGTGGGCAGGTGTGACCACGCATCCGTTTTAGAGATGGGGGGATGTGGATTTGTCCCAGAAGGAAAAAAGAGCCGGGCTGCGAAGGACATGAATAGACATTTCTCAAAAGAAGACCTACAAATGGCCAACAAGCATGTGGGGAAGAAAAACCGCTCAACTTCACTAACCATCAGAGAAATGCAAATTAAAACCACAAGGAGGTGTCCTCTCACACCAGTGAAAATGGCTATTACTAAAAAGTCAAAAAATGACACACACTGGCAAGGACGCGGAGAAAAGGGAACACTTACTGTTGGTGGGAATGTGGATCAGGACGACCTCTACGGACAAGAGACAGAGATTTCTCAAAGAACTAAAGATGGAACTACCATTTGACCCAGAAATTCCACTCCTGGGTATCTGCCTGAAGGAGAGTAAATCATTGTGTCTAAAGGGCACCCGCACCTGTGTGCCTGTCACAGCACCGTTCGCACAGCAAAGACACGCAGTCAAGCCAGCATCCGTCGGTGGGTGACTGGATGAAGAAAATGTGGTGGACACACGACCGATGCCATCCGGCCGTAAGGAAGATGGAATCACGTCTTTTGCAGCAACACAGGTGGAGCTGGAGGCCGGCATCTTAGATGAACCGAGTCAGGCACAGAGAGACAAATACTGCGTGTTCTCAAAACAGGAGCTGAATCATGTGGACACGCAAATGCAGAGTGAGGAGTGATAGTCAGTGGAGACTTGGAAAGGCGGAGGCGGGGAGGGTGAGAAAATACTTAACGGGTGCAGTGTACATTATTGGCGTGATGGGTGCTCTACAAGCCATGACTTCACCACTGCACCATAAATCCATGCAACAAAGTTACACTTGCCCCCTTAATTTACATGAAGAGCAAACACCCGCTCAGCAAACACCTGCTAAGCACACAGGGGGATCATCAGCACGTGGATGGGGGAGAAGACGGGAACATGTACGTGCGGGAGAGGTGGGTAGATAGGACTGATAGCTGCTCTGCCTATCAAGAGCACTCTCCGGCCGGGCGCGGTGGCTCACGCCCGTGATCCCAGCACTCTGGGAGGCCGAGGCGGGAGGATCGCTTGAGCTCAGGAGTTTGAGACCAGCGTGAGCAAGAGCGAGACCCCGTCTCTACTAAAACTAGAAAAATCAGCCGGATGTGGTGACACACGTCTGTAGTCCCAGCTACTCGGGAGGCTGAGGCAGGAAGATCACCTGAGGCCAGGAGTTCAAGACCAACCTGGGCAATGTAGCAAGACCTCTATCTCAAAAAAATATATATTTAAAAACTAGCTCATCATGCTGGTGCCCTCCCGTAGTCCGCGCCACTCCGGAGGCTGAGGCAGGAGGATCGCGTGAGCTCAGAAGTTTAAAATGTAATGCACTATGATTGCACCTGTGAATAGCCACTGCACTCCAGCCAGGGCAACACAGCAAGACCCATCTCAAAAAAAAAAAAAGAAGAAGGAGAAAAATAAAGCAGGAGAGGAAAATCAGATATACCTGGGGGATTTGGAGGATTAAAATAGAGAATCACAGACTAGGAATCATGCAAAGTGTATTCTAAGACCATAACCAAATTAATTAGAAATAAATAACAGAATGATATCAGGAAAATCCCCAAATATTTAGAAATTAAATAACACCCATGGGTCCAAGAGGAAGTCAAAATAGAACTTTAAAATATTTTCTTTTTTTTTTTGAGACAGAGTCTCACTCTGCTGCCGGGGCTAGAGTGAGTGCCGTGGCGTCAGCCTAGCTCACAGCAACCTCAAACTCCTGGGCTCAAGCGATCCTACTGCCTCAGCCTCCCGAGTAGCTGGGACTACAGGCATGTGCCACCATGCCCGGCTAATTTTTTCTATATATTCTTAGTTGGCCAATTAATTTCTTTCTATTTTAAGTAGAGACCGGGTCTCGCTCTTTCTCAGGCTGGTTTCGAACTCCTGACCTTGAGGGATCCTCCTGCCTCGGCCTCTCAGAGTGCTAGGATTACAGGCGTGAGCCACCGCGCCCGGCCTGAAAGTCAATTTTACTGTGACATATTCTAAAAAGAAAATCTGACAACCATGCTTACAACATTCTCCATCGACATTATCATTTTTTTTCCTTTGTATATAGATAGAATTTTTTCTTGTATTCAACCTATGACTGTATCAATATCTACGCAAGTCCTTATACATTAATATTCACTTTCCTATTTTTTATTATTTCATTACAGATATTACAGGCGTACAAACACTTTGATTATATGTATTGCCTTTGCACCGCCCATGTCAGAGCTACAGGCATGCCCATCCCCCAGATAGTGGCACCACGCCCATTAGGTGTGAATTTACCCATCCACTCTTCTCCCCTCCCACCTGCCCGACACCCAGTGAATGTTACTTCCATATGTGCACATAAGTGTTGATCAGTTAGTGTGAATTTAATGGTGAGTACATGTGGTGTTTCTTTTTCCATTCTTGTAATACTTCACTTCGAAGAATGCGCTTCAACCCCTCCAGGATAATATAAGAGGTATTATTAGTTCACCATTGTTTTTTGTGGCTGAATAGTACCCCATGGTATACATATACCACATTTTATTAATCCACTCATATATTGATGGGCACTTGGGTTGTTTCCACATCTTTGCAATAGTGAATTGTGCTTCTGTAAACATTCGAGTGCAGATGTCTGTGTTATAGAATGTCTTTTTTTCCTTTGGGTAAATACCAGTAGTGGGATTGCTGGAACAAATGGTAATTCTACTTTTAGTTCTTTGAGGTGTCTTCAGATTACCTTCCATAGAGGTTGTACTAATTTGCAGTCCCACCAACAGTGTATGAGTGTACCTATCTCTCTGCATCCACGCCCAACGTTTGTTGTTTAGGGACTTTTTGCTAAAAGCCATTCTCACTGGAGTTAAGTGATACCTCATTGTGGTTTTCATTTGCATTTCCTTGATGATTAGAGATGTTGAACAATTTTTCATATGTTTGTTGGCTATTAGTCTGTCTTCTTTTGAAAAGTTTCTATTCATGTCCTTTGCCCACTTTTTAATGGTGGTGTTTTATTTTTTCTTGTTAATTTTCCTGAGTTCTATACAGATTTTAGCTACTAGCTCTTTATTGGATGTGTAGCATGCAAATATTTTCTCCCATTCTGTAGGTTGTGTGTTCACTCTAATGATAGTTTCCTTTGGTGTGCACAAGCTTTTTAATTTGATCAGGTTCCATTTATTTATTTTTGTTGTTGCTGCGATTGCCTTTGGGTTCTTCTTCATAAATTCTTTGCCTAGGCAGATGTTTGTGAGAGTTTTTCCAACATTTTCTTATCGAATTCTGTAGATCACTTTAGGTAGTATAGACATTTTAACAATATTGATTCTGCAAATCAATGAGCATGGTAGGGTTTTCCATCTGTTTACATCCTCTGCAATTTTTTTTCTCAGTGTTTTGTAGTTCTCCCCATATAGGTCTCTCACCTCCTTAGTTAAATATGTTCCTAAATATTTAATTTTTTTGATGCTATTATGAAAGATATTGCATCTTTGATTTGATTCTTGGCTTGCCTGCTATTGGCATATATGAAAGCTACTGATTTGTGTGTATTGATTTTTTTATCCTGAGACTTTGCTGAATTCATTTATCAATTCCAGGTGATGATTCATTTTTGGACTTTCTCTTCTACCGGTAATCTGAGAGTCTTTCAGTGTAGTCTGTTTTAAAGTGGGAATAGAGTGGGTCATCTGATCTCTAGGGAAACTGGTAACTTACTTTCTTTGAAACTGTAGAAATCACAAAAAAGGGTAACATTTAAATATGTAAAACATTATAGCATCTATTCTGAAAAATAGCAAACTAAAAGAAAATAGAAAACAGTGGAAGCATGTATAATGCAACAAATGACTAATTACATGTAAAGAGTTCCTTTAAATTTCTGTGAAAAACATCAAGATCTCTATAGATAAATGGGCAGAGAACGTAAACAGACAGGAGACAAAAGAAAATGCAAGTAGTCAACAAACTTCTGGGAACATTTTTTTCTTATTAATGGCCAAATGCAAAATAACCTAATAATTAAAAACGTTAAAAGAGTCATATCTACTTGCTGACCAAGTTGTATTCTGTTGGTATGCTGATGATATATATTGGGACACTTTGGCAAAGTACTATGATAGTTTGTACTAAGAGTTGTAAATACGTTCATTCCCTTAGACTAACTCCAGATCTGAGAATTTATTCTAAGGAAATTATTCAATAGAAGTAAAAAGCTACAAGGATTGCAGCTTCCATTTTAAAGCTACTTATGAGAGTAAAATTTGAAAAGAATATAAATGTTTGTTAAAGAGCCCACAGATCTCAAAGGGGATGGGCTGGCTGGTGGAATATGAAGTCTTACAATGTGGCCCAGGATCTGGTCCACAACTTTCTTCTTGATTATTATAAAATGTCATTGCTATAAATGAAATATATATATTTCAGTGAATAATAATAAAATGAATGCCTGTGTGTATGACACAGTTTAAGAAAAAAAGCATTACCAGAATATTACCAGTATCTTAAAATTTCCCTGTGTGCCTGTTTGCCCCACCGTCATCATATCCCCCCCTTCCTTTCCTGAGGATGTAATCATTATGCTGAATTGTATTAGTTGTTCCCTTATATTTTGTAAAGTGTTTTATCATGCGTATATGTATCTCTAAATAAATATAATATATTGGTTTTTTTTTTTGAGACAGTGTCTCTGTTGCCTGGGTTACAGTACAGTGGCATCATTATCGCTCACTGTGGCCTCAAACTCCTCAGCTGGGCTCAAGCATTCCTCCTGCTTCAGCCTCCCAAGTAGCTGGGACTACAGGCATGCACCATCACACCCAGCTGATTTTTCTATTTTTTGTAAAGATGAGGTCTTGCTATGTTGCTCAGGCTGGTCTTGAACTCCTGGCCTCAAGTAATCCTCCCTCCTTGGCCTCCCAAAGTGCTAGGATTACAGGTGATAGCCACTGCACCTGGCCTATATTAATTTTGCCTGCTTTTGACCCTTGCATAACTTTCAGAATTCTACCATATGTATTCTTTGTGTGACTTGCTTTTGTTGATTGGTGTTATGCTTGTTAGATTCATCTACAGATGCATAGAGTGTCATTTCCACTCACATTCACACACACATACTCTCACACTGCTCTAATATAGTATTCTTAGGTTTGCAGATCTTCAACTTCACTAGGTTATGCCACTTTACCAAAGTAAATGTATTTCTTTGCCCTTTGGTTCTCAGCTTTTCAAGCCTCCCCCCCCCCCAGGAAATATATAATGTCTTAAACATACACATTCATGCAAAAGTAAGATTATTCTCTACATAATGTTGTGCAAGTTTTTTTTTCAGTCAACAATCCTCACCTTTCCATCCATTCCAGTACATTTTTGTCTCTAGTACACAGTCCATGTTTAACTTTGCCCAACTCCCCACCCACATACTCTTTACAGGTGATAAGTACAAATTTGTGTCCAATTCAGTATCACGCATTGCTTCTGGTTATATCCTGTAAAATCTGTTTTATTCTAGTGTAGTTCTTCTTCTTTTTTTTTTTAATGGTAGGTGTTTCAGAGACAGGGTTAGTGACCCTACAGAGTGTTCTACCTTTGAGATTGGGATGCTTTCTTCCTTGTAATATAATTTACCTTATTCCTCTATCCTGTGTTTTTCCTGTAAACTGGAAGTTATATTTAAAGGCTTGATTCATTCAAGGTTAACATTTTTGGCTAGAATACATCTTGGGTGATGTGGATGTCATGTTGGAGAGTAACAGAAAACACATAATGTCCATCAGTTAGAGTACTCACTCCTAGAATCAGGTCATTTGGGAAACAGAATTAATTATAAGGTTGCTTGGTGGAGATGGACAAAGAGGTATCCTGAAGCAGTTTAGTACTTAACAGTACAGACTTTGGGTTCAGACTGTCTAGGTTCCAATTTTAACTTTGCCGTTTACTGAGTGTATGATTTGAGCCAACTTACTTAAACTCTCTTTGTTTCAGTTTCCCCATCCTCTGCTGCCACACGTATACATGTGGAGAAAGACTGGAAAATAATGGAAAAATGAAAATATTTTTTGTTAGAGATTGGGTAATTCAAATATTTAGCAGTGCATCATATTTACAATTTAAGAGGAAATGAAAAAGAAAAGTTACTGTCAGGCTGCTTAAGTACTTTGAATATTTAAAAGTATAAACACTGAAAAGTGATTTGTGAAAGTTTTACATTGATTTTGATTCATCCTTCTTGAAATAGTGTGTAACATTCTTAATGCAATAAAATTGTAATTTTCATTAGACAAAATGTTATCCTTTATCTGTTTTATTTTAATAAACTGAGTGTAGTCACTGTTCAGCTTTTTAATATGCAGGATGAAATAATTATCCTCACTGTTTTCTCAATGGCATGTAGGCAATTTTCTCTTAAATACATGATACTACAATTTTGACTTAATTTGAAGTATTTGTACCTTAAGGTATGTTATACAGTTAAAAAGAACAAATTCATAGATACTTTCAAATTTAGTTCATAAGTTTTTATCTCTATAAGAAATAGATTTCATGATAGGCTTTCATATAAGGGAAAAAGTTATTTTTTGTGTGATTTTATAACATTCTTTAAATGAGCACTCAGTCTTTTTCATCTATTTTAGACTCGTAGCTTTATAAGTAATACAATAAAGGTCATATTTCTTCTGTGATACGTACATAAGTAAAATATGTTCTGAACAAAGAAACTTTATTTTCCTTATCACAAGTTAAATGTTATGTTAAGTTTGAGGAGAGCTTGGCTGGGGTTTCCTTTGCTGTGAGAAGATCATTGTGGTCACACAAATTGATACAATAGAAATATTAGTGTTAAGAAAATTAAGTACAAATTAATTGTACTAGAGACTGCTTATTTCATTTCCTGGCATGGGCAAGGTCTTTAGCAAATATTTAATTACTTAATAAAACTTTTAAGAGAATTTGAGTTGATACAGTTTTCACTATTTACATAAAAAATAGAATACTAAATAAATACTATCCCTCTGTTTTTTAGGGAATCATTGTATTTTGTAGGCCCAATCTTTTATTGGTTCTCTAAAATTTGGTATTAAATTTTATTTTATTTTTAAGCTTTTTATTATAGAAAATTGCAAATGTAAAAAGGCAGAATAAAATAACCCCCATGTACTAGTCTCCTAGTTTCAGCAGTTATCAACTCATGGCCAGTCTTGTTTTCTCTGTATTGTCTACCTTCTTTGTCATTTCACCATCCAACCCTGAATTATTTTGAAGCAAATCTCAGATATCCTGTCATTTTATCTGTAAATATTTCAGAATATATCTAAAAGGTAAGAGCTCTCCTATTTAAACATAGCATGCCTTAGGTTCCACAGTTTAGGAAACACTTTGCCCTGAAAGAACATGTCTCAGTGTGAGGTCCTTGGGACACACCTATTCCTACCACCTGCACAGCCTAGGGTATCAGTGGGGAGTGCACAGAGACCACAAAGCCACATGAGAGCTCACAGGCAAGAGTGACCACTCATCTTCAGTTTTTCCTAAGGCATCTATCCATTGTGTTTCATTGCTTTTGTGCTCCTTCTACTTTAGTTATTTCTGAAATGATTTTTTCTTTAATTTCTTAACTCATTTCATTCTTTTTTCAAATGTTCCTATTCTCTAATTACTTCTCTTTTGAGTTTTTCTAATTCTGATTTATGTTGTTCTCTCAGAGTTATCATTTCCTTAATTTCTTTTAGAAATTTTGACACATAATCACATAGATAGGTTAACAGTTTTCATCTGATTTGTGAGGTTGTCTTTCTGGTATTCTTTCATTATTGTTGGGATGTTATTTTGCTCCTAATTCTCTTTTTTCTCAATATAGATTGAATGAGATTCAACTGAGATCCTTCTGTGTTGCTCATTTTTAAGTGAAATAAGTTTTCCCTGTGCTTTCAATAGGGAGAATGGGCCAGGATAGCTCTTCTAACTTAGCTGCTCTAGATCTTTCTCTCCTGTGTTTTCATGAAGTAATAAAACACATAGCCTGAGATCCACTGGCTCTGTTACCCTCCCCTAGTTTTGTCTGGACCTTCTCTTTCCTTTGCCCCATTATCCCTGTTCTGCTGGATTTGGATTAAGTTCCTAACAGTTACTCCTCAGTGCAGGGATTTGTGTAGAAGGAGATTGTGGTTTGTCACTTTCCTGAGTTCATATTGGGGACCTACTCCCCACCATTCCTTTGCATTTATCCACAAGTGGAAGCCTGCAAAGTCCCTCCCAGTTTCTGATATTGTTCTCAGAATGGCCTGCCAAGCTTTCAGTGAGTGCCTGATAGCAATTTTGGGGTTTTCTGGCTTTTAGGGCTCTCACAAATTTGTCTTTTCATTTCATTTCCTTTTACACACTTTCTGATACCATGTGGGTCTTATAGTGATTGGCTTGTAATGACCCACTTGCATTTTGGGATTTGTGAGGATATTTTATCATCTGGCCAACAAACAAGTATGTTGTCCTTGGGGATTTGGTTTTGGTGTCCTGGTTGCACTGTGTGTTTTTATGGGAGTCTTAGGGAGGATTCGACAACTGTCATCTTCTCAGAATCCTGCTTTTACGTTTCAAGTAATTGGCTCAAGAATGAGGCCAAGTTGTGGATCTAGCATTAGAATTCTCCTTTCAGAACTTGAAACAAATCTTTGGGTCACTTATTCCAAGACCTTCATTTTATTTAATAAGAATATCTGTAAGGAAGCTGAATTCCAAAATGGTTAAGAGACTTTCCCAAGGTCACAGCTTTTTACTATATACCTGAAAACAAGAAGCCAGTCCTCCTGACTCTTAATTCAGTACTCAATACTGAAACAGTTTTTTTTTGTTATTAGGCATTTCTAAAAGCTCATACTATATTGAATTTTTAAAAATTAACAGAAATTTTCCAAGTTGCTGTTTTAATGGATAGTATATTTTTCTAAAATTCTAAAAATTATGTAGCTATAAATATAATATTTTCTCCCATGAGAAAGAAGTCTATAGATTTTAAATTACTACATTTACTAATATGTTTGATATTTGGTAGGGGGTCAAAATGAATAAAAATCATTGTCAATTTAAAAACAATATTTTTATTTGTAAGTCTTGGTGGTTCCTTAGAGTACTTCAATGGCAGTTTTTATCTTTTTAAGACATTAACTACCATGTGAGTTGTACTCACGCTACTTTTGAGCCCGGGGCCTCGTGACGCATAGTTAATTAACATTATTTCTGTACCTTGGGAGCTGCATGAACTATTTTTCAAGTTATGTATTACTCAAACACAGAAAGCAATAAAAAGTAACAAATTTTTATTAAATTAGAAAGGATTCTTTTGTTTTCAAAGTTTTTATACTATTTTTGTAATAAAACGCCATGGCCCCAAGGAAAAACATTTTTTTTTCCTAGTGTGGCATTCCATGTGTTAAGGTAGCCACTAAAAAGTAGACTTAAGATATGAACTTTCAATATAGAATTCAAGATACGAATCAACAAAACTACTTGAACCTGGTTGAAATTCAGTTTCTGCCTGATTTTGTGATGTCATTTTTTTTTGGAGTGGCTGCATCATGAGTTAAGTATTAATATGTAGTCTTGCCTTTGCATTGCTCAAGCTAGTCAGTTTTGTACCAAATGTTGTTTATACTTTGTTTATGATGATGTAGAAGGTCTCTGTATAGAGTTGTATAAGTAGTAAAATAAAAGATGTGACTCTCCAAAAGCTTATCGTATGTAAAAATTTTCCCTTGCCGATAATTCTATTTTTTTCCTAAAAATGAAGTTATTCTTTATAAAAGCAGTCACAGTAAATTTTCTAGTTCTATGTAATTTTCTTCCCATTCTGGTCTTCACTGGTTATAAATAACACATGAAATGACTTTCAAGGTAGAAAGCGGGAATCCATTTTGAAATGTTCTATAAAATAAAGAGTGATTTATGGTTTCATATGATTTGGGCTGAAAGCACTCGGGCTTTGCCAGGTCATCAAAGTGCTGTCAGGGGAATCTATTATTTATTGTTCAATATGATGGGAGTGGTGTAAGTACTTTATGTTTATCTTGTGTAAGTATAGTGTTAAGAAAAATCAATTCCAGATACTAATACTGTTTTAAGAATATGTCGTGGAGAACTAACCTAAATATTTTTTTTCTTTACTTTTTGCTGAGGCTCCTTAACATTGTTTCTTTTTTTTTTTTAACTTCAACTTTATTGAGGTATAACTGACAAATAAAAATGGTATGTATTCAAGATGTACAATGTGATTTTTTTCTTGTTAATAAAGTAATCTTTATTTGTATTTAGATTGTGCTTGAGAAAAATCCTATCATAAATTTATTGTGGAAAACATTGTCAAGATAAGCCTATGAATACAGAGCTCTTCCTCATATGCATCTAGGGATCTCCCTAATTTGTCACTTTGCTGAGGAATTCTTTTTTTTTTTTTAATTTCAAAATACTATGGGGGTACAAATGTTTTTGGTTACATGTATTGATTTTGTTATGCTTCAGTTAGGGTTATAAGTGTGCCCATCACCCAGATAGTGTTCATTGTATCCGTTAGGGTAGGTTTTCACCCATCCCCTCCTCCCTTCTGGGCCCCCTCCCCCCATTTCCACTGAGTTTCACTTCCCTTTTTGCACATGTGTGCTCATCAGTTCAGTTTAATAGCGAGTACATGTGGTGTTTGTTTCTCCATTCTTTAGATAATTCACTTTGGAGAATGGTCTCCTGTTTCATCCAAATAGTTGGAAAAGGCGTTAAATCATCCTTCCTCATGGCTGAGTAGTATTCCATAGTGTACATATATCACATTTTGTTTATCCACTCATGAATTGATGGGCACTTCGGTTGATTCCACATCTTTGCAATAGTGAATTGTGCTGCAATAAACATTCAAGTGCAGGTGTCTTTTTGATAAAATGACTTCTTTTCCTTTGGGTAAATACCCAGTAGTGGGATTGCTGGATTGAATGGTAGGTCTACTTTTAGTTACTTGAGGAATCTCCATACTGTTTTCCATAGAGGTTGTACTAATTTGCAGTTTCACCAACAGTGTATAAATGTTTCTTTCTCTCTGCATCCATGCCAGCATCTGTTGTTTTGGGACTTTTTATTAAAAGCCCTTCTAACAAGAGTAAGATGATATCTCATTGTGGTTTTAATTCACATATCCCTGATAATTAGTGATGTTGAGCATTTTTTCATGTTTATTGGCTATCTTCTTTTGGAAAGTTTCTGTTCATGTGTTTTCCCTCCTTTTTAATGGGGTTGTTTGTTCCTTGCTGATTTGCTTGAGTTCTTTGTCAATTCTGGTTATTAGCCCTTTATGAGATGTATAGCTTGTGAATATTTTCTCCCATTCTTTAGGGTGTCTATTTCTATTTGCTCCATTGATTATTTTGTCAGCTGTGCAAACGCTTTTTAATTTAATCAGGTCCTATTTATTTACTTATTTTTGTTGTTGCTTTGATTGGTATCGGGGTCATCTTCATAATTCTTTGCCTAGGCCAATATCTAGAAGAGTTTTTCCAGCATTTTCTTCTAGAATTCTTATAACTAATCTAAATATTATAGTTGTAAGTGATAAGGTTCAACATTAAGGGTTTGGATTAAAGGGAGATTTTGAAAAATTAGTAATCATTTCATTCCTAGAAAATATTTTAGGTGAGATTCTTAAAAATAATAATTTTACACATTTTTGGTCCTGATTTTAGCCTAACTCCTTCAATTGGCAATGAAACATCTCAATTTTATCTAGACAGGTTTTAGAAAATTGCAGAAAGCTGGGACTATACATATTGGTATATACTCATGTAACATTACATACGCTTCTAACACATGTATATATATGTATATATTTTTTTCTAACTTTCAACTTTATAACAGAACCTAAACTGAGAAGGGCATGATGACGTAAACCTCAATTTACCTCATTACAACTATTATGAAATGATAATTTAATACCTAATGTTTACTTGTTTTTAATAAAAATGAGTTGCCAGTCAACGTTGTTGGTCTTACATCAGAATTATATGTTTCCTATAATATTATACTATGGCAGAGCAAGTTCTTTGGTATAACCTCACTAATGAATTTATTGATAATAATATTTAATAATGTGAAATGTTTAAATGATATTAAATGTTTGATGAACTTCTATAGTATCCATGTAGAAAAAAAAATTACTGATACGCAAAAAAACAATTTTAAGTTGCTAGATCTTTGAAGATAACTTAAGCAAATAGTAAGCAAGTGATAGCCTTTTTTTTTTTCCTTCAGATAACTAATAGTGTTGGAGGGATAGGAAGAGGAGTTAAAAAAATCAACATTTATTGAATGTCAGGGATTTGCCGGGAGGTACTGTGTAAAGTGTTTCAAATCATTCTGTACTGCTTCTTCCCTATACCCCTATGGGACGTATCATTAGCCCCATTTTCCAGTTGAAAACATTATACTTATATATTTGTGCTAACACATTTTACAGTGTTTCCAGTGGAATACTTTGTGATTTGACCCTGATCTAGATTGTTTTCTAACTCACCTTTGGCTTTTCCTCATGGGAGAGACTGTATAGTAGTTCATTATAAGCCTATGTATGTTTCATGTACATGCCTCACAAGAATGTTGTGTGAATTTGAGTAATGATTCAGAAGTTCACTGTTTTGAGTGTTAAAAGAGCTGTTATTTTGTTGTTTATTTTGTTAAAAGAGGTTAATCAAGGATTTGAGTGCTATTAAAATTGAGCTCATAAATATTAATTTAAACAAAACAAGTGGTCATTTTACTTATTTTACTAAATTAGCAGTAAGACCAAATAGTTTAAGTATGGTAACTTTTCCTAAATAAGAATTTTTAAAAAGCCCTAAAACTTCAGTTTTATACAAGCTTATTCCTAATGCTGTGACTAGAGTTATTTTATTTATTTATTTTTTTCTGAAACACTGATTTTATAATGCTGTTTTGGCTAAAATCCTTTCAAGACTCCCTGTTGCTTAGAGGTTCAAGTTCAGACGCTACACTTTGGCTCCAACTACTTTTGTTTTTAATTTTTGTTTTATGGGGGTAAGAACACTTAATATGAGATCTGCCCTCTTAACAAATTTTTAAGTGTACAATATAGTGTTGTTAGCTATGAATACAGTGTTGTAGAAGATCTCTAGAAATTATTCATCTTGTATGACTGATACTTTATGCTTGTTGATTAGCAACTCCCCATTTTCCTCTCCCCTAAACTGTTGGCAACCACTATTCTAGTCTTTGAGTGTTTTATTTTCTTATTTTAGATATCTTACATAGGTGGAACCATGCAGTATTTGTCCTTCTGTGACTGGCGTTATGTTCCTTGCAGCAATGTTCATGATAACCGAGATGTGAGAATAACCTAAATATCCACTGATGGAAAAAATGGATAAAGAAAATGTGGTATATCTATATATTAGAATATTATTTAATTATAAAAAATGTAATGAAATAATGATCCATGTTACAACATGGATGACCCTTGGCAAACATTATGCTAAGTGAAACAATCTAGTCCAACCACTCTTTTTTAAATTGACTATGTCAATTATTTCCATATGCATATTGCTTTTTATATGAAGACGATAACTTTCCCTTTTCTTTCTTTCTCTCTTTTTTTTTTCTTTTTAACAGAGTCTTACTTTGTTGCCCAGGCTGGAGTACAGTAACATGATCACAGCTCGCTGCAGCCTTGAACTCCTGGGCTCAAGCAATCCTCGCTCAGCCTCTCAAATAACTAGAACTACTGGCCTGTGCCACCATGCCTGGCTAATTTTTAAAAAAATTATTTTTGTAGGGGTCTTGCTATGTTGCCCAGGCTGGTCTCTAACTTCTGGACTCAACCGATCTTCCCATCTTGGCTTCCCAAAACGCTGGGATTACAGGCATGAGCCATCGTGTCCAGCCCTTTTCTTGAAATCTTTGGTATTCAGTGTGTAGTTTAAACCCTTGCCAAAAGAATGGTGCTGTCTCTTTTCTACTAGGTAAAAATGCAAGGATATCAGGATGTTTCATTTTAGCGAAAGAGTTCATAGCACTATAGAATTGCATTAAACATTTAAACTTTTGGTTCTCCCTTCCTTTACCCTTTGCCAGGAATGCTCCCTTTCACTTCCCTTTTTGCTTCTTTACACTCTTCATTTTGGGTTGATATAGATCCTGAAAGACCCACCTAGTGTCTTCTGTTCTTGGGAGCTTTCCATGACTCCCCTGTACGGAAGGAGTGTTTCTTTCGTTGTGCTTCTACACCAGTTTTAAACACACTTATTATTTTAAGTTTTTAAAATTCTTGTTGATTAGACTCTGAGCTCTGTTAGGCCAGGAATTGCCTTATTTTTTTTTCTTACCATCTATCACTCCTTTCCTCCTGCCTTCTCCCATTTTCTCTTTCTCCTTTTCTTCAGCAGCTAACTATAGAGAATCTACTGTGTGCCTCCTATGTTCAGGGAACTCTGTTGATTGAATGAGTTGGAAGAAATGTGAAATGTTGGCCAGAAAGACATTGCTAACTCTATTATTAGTTTGTTATTTTAATCATTCTAAGCATGAAGATAGACCCTTACCATTTAACCTTGGAACAGCCTATCAATTTCACAAACTTATGGGGTTGTCTGGATGGAAGTATTAAGGAAAAAAGACAAATGATAGTTATTTTGGTTTTATGTAATTTGGACTCAGATCATATTGAGTATTGAAATCCATTCTTGGCTTTGCTTTGTCAGCAGAGACTTGACTTCTGACAGTGTTGATTGCAGCCATGGAAATAACCGCATGTGTATCTGCCTACCCAAAGTATTTTGGGCCCAGTAGAGGAGAGTAATTTTATTGTTGTTCAACACTGGAGTTGGCATCTGGTGGAAATAGGTGTATGTTTGGAGTGGTGTTAGATGGAAGTGTAGTGCTTCTAAAATATCTTTCTGAAGGATAATAAATGTAGATGGTGTTCATAGGTCAAGTACCCTTGCTAACAAATGAACAATCTTATTAGGTGGATGGTGATATTCCCATTGACGGATGAAGAAACAAAGGTTTAGAGAAGTTAAGTGACTTGTATGAGGTCTTACAGCTAGTTAAGCAGCAAAGTCTGTCTGATTGAGACCATGCCTGTTTCATTATGTGCTATACTGCCCTTAAATCCTCATTCTCAAATTTGTGTCCAAGTTGGAGATAGTGAATTACCATGGTAATTTGAATTGGAGATAGGGAATTACCAAAGTACTTTGGCAAGTTATTTAACCTTTCTGAACCCAATTCCTCACATGGAAAATACTGCCTTCCTCCCGGGATTATAATGAGGAATAAATGAGATGATGTATGTTAAAATACAGTGTGAAGTATAAAACCTTATACTCATGTTTGGTGATATTGTTATTAATGTTGTCATCATTACATGTAAGAGCATTAACCTTTAACATGCTAATTCTGCTTCCTGAGTATTTCTTTGCTGTTGTCCTTTTAACTAAGCCACTTATCAGTTTTTAAAGTACCACAGTGACTGCATTTCGTTAACAAGGAAAGTTATTTCAAGTGCAGCAAAAAGTTCGGATAGTCTTAAAGATTTGAATAATATAGTTTTAGCTGAACAACTAACTATGCTTAGCTATTTAAAAATTTCATTCTCCTATTTCCCTCTACTTTAAAAATTGTGTATTTTTTTCCTGAATTATGTCCAAAGTTAAGGTTGGGGCTTTATAATGGCTTGTTTCCAGTAATTGATATTTAATGTTTGTATTCAGTACATTTGGTCAGAACTTTTTTTTTTCCCCTTGGTCAGAACTTTTCTGAACCAAACATTATAAACCCACAAAGTGTTAGACACTGGAAAACTAGTTCCTCTGTGAAGGCAGCTGGAGTGTGTGTTTAATGTGGTTTTTAACTAAAGATTGACTATGTCAAATTGTTTCCATATGCATATGGATTTTTATATAAAAAAGATAGCATTCTGTTTTTTTTGAAATCCTTGGTGCTTACTGTGTAATTTAAACCATTGCCAAAAGAATGGTGCTGTTTCTTTTCTGCTGGGTAAAAATGCAAGAGAATCAAAATGTTTCATCATAGTGAAAGAGTTATTAATAGTAGTAGCAGTATAGAATCACACTAAACTTCTAAAACATGCCTTATTATATGATATAAAAATATTTAATAGCCTCTATTGCAATGGTAGATCTTATGAAAAAATTTTTAGAATAATTTTGAACTTACAACATAGGATATTAGCTATCAAATGTAGCTGAAAACCTGAATGTTTTGTTATAAAAGCATTGTCTTTGGCAATTTTTAATTTTTTATTGGTACTGATTGTAGTAATATATATATATATATATATCCTTTAATGATAATCAGCTTTATATGACTAAATTTGATTCTAAAGCAGGTAATATTTTCTTTTCGAACTACTATATTGACCAAAAATCAAAATATTATAATATTATCTCATAAATAGTCTCTTTTTAAACTAGCAAATATATTTCTTAAACTGAAAAACATGTGCCGTTCCCCCTCAGAGACATTGTGGCTTTGGAATTAGATCTGTGTTCAAATTTCAACTCCAGAACTTTTTTTTTTAAGCATTGGACAACAAGTTAACGTATTTGTACCCAGGTTCTTTTTTATCTCAAAAATGCATATGTAGATGTTTATCTTACAGTGTAGTTGGGAGGATCACATGAGCTAGTGTGTGAACATGGTTCCTAAATATCAAAGTGCTATATGAACAAAATGTGTACAGTTGTTCATTTGTGGTAATTTGCAGATAAAAAGAACTTAAGTACTTGTTTTTTTAGAATCTCTCTTTCACATAATAAAATTTTCAGTATTAGTAGTATATGTTTAAAAAAACTTCTAACAGTGTAATTAATATAACTTTATAATTTTGAACATAAGAATGGGTGTCTTCTTAAACTATTCTATATAGCAATGGCATGAATTAAACATTTTGTGTAAAAAATATGTACTACATTCTAAATGATATAGGTATGTGTTTTTATAGGTTTGCCTGAATCCATCATTGCAGCTGCATGTTCAAGAAGTGGCCAGAGGGTTCTGCATGTTGATTCGTAAGTTTATCAATGGCAGCATTTAATACTTCCTAAGTATCTCTATACAATATTAAAATTGAAATAAACACATACATATGTCTATACATATATAAACTTAAGTTTATATATAAACTTAAGTTAGAAAAAGGACTGGAATTGTTTTTCACCAATATTATGTGAAATATATAACATACAAGTTTTACTAGTCTGTGAAATAGTGATGTTTCCTTTGAGAATAAACCAAATGAATCATAATTTTATTTTTCTCATGAGTGATTTTGTTTTTTAACAACAAGTAATTCTCTAAGAGGCTTGGAAACGTCACACGTGCCCTTTTTCTTATATATGTGTGTGGGTGTATACAACCTATATGTACTGTTGTATTTTAGGCCTCATATTTGATTGTTGTAAAAATCAGTCAATAGATTTTGAGTGTGGCTTTCTTAAAATTCATTGAAATTTAAACTTAGAAAAGTCTTGACTATAATTTTGTTTTCTTTTTTTTTCCCTTAAATGTTATGGTGAAAAGGAAATTGATGGAAAACTAAAGATAGAGCATAGTTTAAATCTCTCCATTCCTGCATTCCCCCCCAAAAAAATACAGCTCCCTAATCTTCCACCTACCTATGTAGGGCTTTTGACCATTGTATCTTTGCACTTTAAATGTTTATTGAATAGAAACAGAAAAGAAAGAAGAAGAAATGGGCTTTCTATTTTCTGTTAGATATTAACTGCAGTGATTATAGAATGCCAGAATACAAAGAATAATCAGATTTGTCGTCATTTAAAGTGCTTTCTCATATATTATCCTATTATAAATATGTAGGAATATAAAAAGTAGCATTAGTTAACTTACATTTATCCCTTTCTAAATTTATTTTGAAAGCATATTAACTCTCAGTTACTAGATTGAATTTCTAAAGTGGATTCATTTTCATACAGGTCCTGCTTTTGGAATTTTCTTTCACTATTGTGTACACAACTGCTTGTGTTAATCTCTCAATTCAGTCTTTTTGAAATAGCATGGATTCACATGTCAAAAAATCTGCCACCTTGAAAACCCAGGTGCTGGATCATTATACTTTAAAATATAAATTCAGGCCAGGCGCGGTGGCTCATGCCTATAATCCTAGCAGTCTGGGAGGCTGAGGTGGGCGGATCGCTCAAGGTCAGGAGTTCGAAACCAGCCTGAGCAAGACCGAGACCCCGTCTCTACTAAAAATAGAACTTAATTGGCCAACTAATATATATATATATATATATATATATAAAATTAGCCAGGCATGGTGGCGCATGCCTGTAGTCCCAGCTACTTGGGAGGCTGAGGCAGGAGGATCGCTTGAGCCCAGGAGTGTGAGGTTGCTGTGAACTAGGCTGGTGCCATGGCACTCTAGCCCGGGCAACACAGTGAGACTCTGTCTCAAAAAAAAAAAATAAAATAAAATATAAATTCAAATTTATTTTTGATAACCTTAGTTAACCTAAAATTAAAAATAAAATGCTTCCTGCACATTTGTCAAAGGTAGAGTGATAGTAAAAATATTATTTGTGTAACTCACACTATGTGCTAGTCACCATATTAGTTTTTTTACACACGTTATATAACTTAATTCTCATCACAGCCAAGTAAGGTAGGTGGTGTAATCCCAAGTTAGCAAATGAGGAATGTGGGGCATGGAGACATTAAGTAACTTTTCTAACTTCACCTCACCTAGTACATGTCTGACTTAGATTCTGATTTATTTTGTGTTTTCTTATTGCAAAACCCAAGGTCTTCCCAGAGTGAAGACTATTTTAGAAATCACATACGGTTTACTGGTATTCCAAAAGTAAAGTTTGATCCAGTATAAGAAGCTTGGTGGTCCGATGGTAGTGGATTATCAGAACTTACTAACATTAGTGTCACTAAAGTTGGTATACAATCCCCCACTGCTAAATTTGGCTCTAAAAAAAAAAGTATGAGAAGCTAAATCTTACTTTGATAAACAGTTAAATCAATTAGAAAAACCTGATAATGTGGTTGTCTTCAGACCTTATATTAATACTTAATAAAAACAGCATTTCAGCGTGACAACCCTGTTTTTCTGTTGTACATACTCGGGCGTGGTGGTTTTTGAGAGTTCAGATACATTTAGGTATTGATTCTCTCAGATCTTAAGCTTAGATTTGGGGACTCAAATGGGCACCATTATTTGAGGGTAATGGTTGTCCGCCTATATTATTGGTATCGCCTGATCTGAATCTGTCCTGAGCCCTGTCTCTCCATGTATCTTACTGTTTGGCATCTTTATCTAGATGTTCCACAGGCACCTTAAACTTACCATGCTGATACTGAATTCATCCTCCCAATCTTCACCTCAAAATAAACAAACTCAATAAACAACAGCATCTTACTCCTAGTCATTTGGAATGGTAACATCATCTATGCAGTTGCTTAACTCAGACACTTGGGAACTTCTATTGATTTTCTTTCTTTAGCCTTCAAATTTATTTAGTCACCAGATTCTGTAGATGATGATAATGATGGTGATGATGATGATAGCTAATGTTTATCAAGCTAATCCAGGTGCTGTGCTACATACTTTGAAAACATAACTCTAGTAACTCTCTACCATATCCCCTTCTCTCCCTTTCACTATTACTTCCCTAGTTCAAACCCTTGTCTTTTCTCAGTTGGGTAAGCTCAGAACCTCCTGACTAATCTTCAGCCCTCTAGGCTATTTACCACATTGCAGCCAGTCACATCACTGTGCTACATGAAATCCTTCCTTGTCTCTCTGCTGCCTAATGTTAGTGATTTTCCAAGTTAAAAAAAATCTAATGTGGAAACATAAACAACTTAAAAAGATGAAAACAGAGCTACTATGGTTGAAGTGAATTGGTGTGGGTCAGTTTAGACATAACTGGCTTATAAGAGAAAGCCCAAATTTTCTTTATGTCATATAGTGCCCTCTATGATCTGGCCTTGCTCACACCTCCAGCCTTATCTCTTCTATTTGTACCTTCAGCTGTAGACACCAGCAATTCTGAAATTCGCAGTAGCTGAACATATTGTGGTCATCACTTCATCTTCCCACTTTCTGTCTGGGGTTTGCATAAGCTATTCCCTCAGCCTGGATTGCCTCTTTCTGCCCCTCAGCCTGGCTAACTTCTATTTGTCTTTCAACATTTGTCTTACATGCCACCTCTTCAGGGAAGTCCTCCTTCCTCAAACCCTATTGGGTATGTGTCACAACTATGCCTGGGTTCTTATAATACTATATAAGAGTATAAGAGAATCATAGCATTTATCACATTTAATTGTTCACTTTCCTGTCTCCCCCACTATACTTTAAACTCTTGAATCGTAGATCTTATTCATCTTTGTATCTCTAGCACCTAGTATAGTTGCTGATATACATTAGATATTTGATGAATGAATGGATAAGTATTAGTGCATATATTTGTGTGTGTGTGTGTGTGTGTGTGTGTTTGGTAATGGTCAGTTTGGTAATGAGTAACCTTTATTGATGTCATACACATTGTGGATAAATGGCTGTTATTAGAGATATAATCTGTGGCTAAAAATTAAAGTATGCAGTCAGTAACCTTGGCTTTTGGTTTCATCAGGCTTTTACGCTATCACTATTCATTCATGTTTATTGAGCATCTACTTTGTGCAAGGAATTATGCTAGATGTTAAGGATACAAAGGTGAATAATAAGATACTGATGCACAGTCTATTAAGAGAAATTAAGAAGTAAACAGACATGTGTGCTGTGGTAAGTTATTTGATGGTGATATGTATGTATAAGGTACTATAGCGGGACACCTAACTCATTGAGAGGGCTTCCTGTAGATATTGGCACCTTAGCTAAATCTTAAACAAGTAGGAGTTCATTGGATGAGATGTAATGGTAGGGATGGAGCTGGAAAAGATGTTTTAGACAGATGGAGCAACATGTACAAAGACTTAAGAGATGAAAGAGAACATAACCTGTTTGGAAAACTGCAAGTAATTGAGTATGATTGGCACAGAGAATGTATGAGTGTTTGGACAGCGATGAGTTGGAAATTGGGGTAGAAAGATGAAGCTGCAAAGTTATGTAGGGCTCAGGTCAAGGAATTACTTCATCCTGTAGACATTTAAGAACTAGTGAATGCTTGTAAGCAGGGGAATGAAATGATCAGATGTGTGTTATAGGGCAATACAGTGGACAGTTGGTTGGAGAAGGGTAGGCAGACTAGCTAGGTGACTATTTGCAGTGGTATAGTTGAGAGATGACCTGAAATAAAGTAGTGACAATCAGGATGAAAAAAAAAAGGTAGAAGGATTTGAGGTTACATCACAAAATTTTGGTGATGGATCAGATATAGTAGGCTAGGGAATGGGAGGAATTACAGATGACACCCAGGATTCTAGTTTGATCTATATGGTGGATGGTAGTGTCAATTTCCTTTACTTATGTAAAGAATTCAAGAGAATGTTCAGGTGTAGTGATAGAGCTGGGGGACGAGAAGATAATGTGTTCAGAATTGAAGATGTAGAGTTTGAGGTGCCAGTTAGCATACCTAGGTGGAAAGATCTAGTCAGGTAAGTGTATTAGGAGCTTGAGTGGGAGATCTAGACCTAGAGATAAGAGATTTGGGCAGTGTCTGTGAATAGATGGTAGTTAAAACCAAAGAAGTAAACATAATCACCCTGAAAGTGCATATAGTGAAACACAAAACAGGTAAGGAGAGAAACTCAGGCAAGAGCAACTTTTAAGGGATGGGCAAATGGAGAGAAGTCATCAAAGAAGATTGAGAAGAAACAGTCAAAGGTTTAGAAGAAAAGCACGAGGGTGTGGAGTTTCATAAATCCGGTGAATTCACTCCTTGAAAGTCTTAATATCTCGCTATTCCATGGAGGAGAAAAGTCTGAAGGAAAGGAACATTTATGGAATGTTTTCCTGATCTGAGCCAGGTTTGAATATTTTCTCATTTAATATTCATTTTAGCATTTGAGACTCTTCATAGTCCAGTTCAATCTACTTCCCCAGCCCTATCTACCATTTCTGCTTTATATGTAAAGTGGTACTTTATATCTCTGCTCTGTGGATATGCCTTTCTATGCTTTTGTGAAAATAATTTTTTAAAAATGATGGTTAAAACACATAAAATTTGCCATCTTAACCATTTCTAAGCATACAATTCAGTAGTGTTAAGTATATTCACATTGTTGTACAGCAGATCTCTTTTGATCTTGCAAAACTGAATCTTTGTACCCATTAAACAATAACTCCCCATTCTCTACTGCCCTCCCTCCCCCACAGCCCCTGGCAACCATCATTCTACTTTCTGTTTCCATGAATTGGACAACTGTAAATACCTCATTCATGTAAGTGGACTCATGGTACTGTATTGTCTTTTTGTGACTGGCTTATTTCACTTAGCATAATGTCCTTAAGGTGGTTTATCCATTTGTCACACATTGTAAGATTTCCTTCCTTTTTCAGACTGAGTGATATCCCACTATATGTATATACAACATTTTGTATATCCATTCATCTGTTGGTAGACATTTGGGCTGCTCCACTTCTTGGCTACTGTGAATAATGCTGCTATGAACATAGCTGTGCAAGTATCTCTTCAAGATCCTGATTTTAATTATTTTGGACAAATAACCAGAAGTGGGATTGCTAGAGGAGGATATGGTTGTTCCCTTTTTAATTTTTTGAGGAACTGCTATACTGTTTTCCATAGTGGCTCCACTGTTTTATATTCCGACCAACTTCCTATCCTTTGGCTCCACTGGGAAGTTGTATGTGGGCTTTTAAGCCAGAATTCCTGTGTTCAAATCTTAGCTTCTCCACTTACTAGTTTTATAATCTTTGGCAAGTTAATCTTTTTATTGGTTTCTTTATAAAAAGGGCATAATAATGGTACTTTATATATAAGATTGTTGATGGGATTAAATCAAATAATCTATTATATGTAATGGGTTTATAACAATGCCTCATAGGGAGCCCTCAGTATCTGTTAATACTACTCTAACAATGCTGCTGCAGCAGGTTGAGTATCCCTTATCTGAAATGCCTGAGACCAGTATTGTTCTGGATTTCAGATTTTGTTTGGATTTTGGAATATTTGCAGGACACTTGCTGGTTGAACATCTCTAATCTGAAAATCCGAAATCTCAAATGCTCCGAGGAGCATTTCCTTTGAGTATCGTGACAGTGCTCAGACAGTTTTAGATTTTCGAGTATTTCAGATTTTGGATTTTCATTTTGGGTGTGGGATGTTCAACCTGTACTACTCCTACTCCTCCTACTGCTGCTATTAGATACGGACAGTGGGAAGCCAGAGAATGGAGTGACTATACCTGTGAGATTTGTGGAAAGCTGCACAGAGGTGATGTTTGAGCTGAGTCTTGAAAGATGACAAGTGGTTAGAGCATTTCAGAAGGAGGGAAAGTATTGGAAGGGCATGGCATGCTAGTGAGTGAATGGGGAGAATTTTGGTAACTCTTGAAATGTAGGCTAAGTAAATTGGATTCACGAGAGTTGACTCTAGAAGAATTAAACTGGAGCCATATTGTGAAGACCTTGTATGCTGAGGTAGGGAGTACTAACTTTAATCTTTAGTAATTATCTTTAATCTCTTTCTGTCTTTCCATCAAACCCATATTTAATCCTTCAGCATATCTTGTCATCTTGACTTCCAAAACAACCCAAATCTAACTAGTTTTCTCCATCTCTCCTCTTTCTTCCAGTTCATTCCACCATCATTTACCACTGGACTTCTCCTGTAATCTCTTTATTTATCTTTTTGTTTCCACTACTGCTGCCAGTACTTGGTCGCTCCCTTCCTTCTCTTTGCACCACATGTGACACTCTCCCTAGCTCACTATGCTCTGCTGTAGCTATAATTATGCACGTTTTTCATTTTTTATCTTATTTGTGCCTTTTCTCTGTTTCCTTCTCCTTGATCTTTCTTGCCAGAGATTTGTCTATTTTATTAGTCTTTTCAAAGAGCCAGCTTTTGCTTTGTTGACTCCTTCAGTGGTATCTTTGTTTTCTATCTAATTAACATCTACTTTTATCTTTATTATTTCCTTGTACTTTCTTTGGCTTGGAACCACTCTTGTACTTTTTGAATGAACTTCTTAGCTCTTTATTTTTAAGCCTTCCTTTTTGCTTAATATAACATTTGTAACTACATAGTTCCCTCTCAGTACCACATTAACTCTCTTCCATGAATTCTGAGTATGTTCTAATAGACATTGTGATTTCTTCTTTGCTCCACTGGTTATTTACAGGTATGTTTTTAAATTTCAACGTCTTTATTAGGCCTATGTTTCCGACACTCATGACAAAACATGCAAGTGGTAACAAAATAGAGAAAGTAAATCTAATGTGCTTTTTCTTCCTATATCCCATGCTCTCTGGCTCCAGTTCTACCTCCCAGAAGCAGCTACTGTTACCTTTTATATGCCCTGCAATATACTATCCAGAGAAAGAAGTTGTAGAAAAATATGCTAAGTATTTAGAGTATGTATATTAAGTTCAATGTAGAAAAAGTTATAACAAGCACTTAACATCAAGAATCCCTCTTGTTGGCTGGGCGCGGTGGCTCACGCCTGTAATCCTAGCACTCTGGGAGGCTGAGGCCGGTGGATCGCTCAAGGTCAGGAGTTCGAAACCAGCCTGAGCAAGAGTGAGACCTTGTCTCTACTATAAATAGAAAGAAATGAATTGGCCAACTAAAAATATATAGAAAAAATTAGCTGGGCATGGTGGCACATGCCTGTAGTCCCAGCCACTTGGGAGGCTGAGGCAGAAGGATCGTTTGAGCCCAGGAGTTTGAGGTTGCTGTGAGCTAGGCTGACGCCACTGCACTCTAGCCCGGGCAACAGAGTGAGACTCTGTCTCAAAAAAAAAAAAATCCCTCTTGTTGCCTTTTTATAACCATATCCACCTCCCTCTTCTGCCACCCCACCCCCATCCCCAATTCCTAACCCTGGTGATAATTAATCTTTTTCATGTCTATAATTTTGTCATTCCAGATATGGAACTGTACAGTATATAACCTTTTGGCATTGGCTTTTCTTTTTCACTCAGCATAATCCCCTGGAGATTCATCCAGGTTGTTGCATATGGCAATAGTTTGTTCCTTTTTTTATGCTGAGTAGTGGTCCATATAATGTATGGGTCGTAGTTTGTTTAGCCTTTTACCTTTTGAAGGGCATCTGTGATGATTCTGTTTTTTGGCTGTGACAAATAAAATTGCTGGGTGAACATTCATATGTAATTTTCTTTGTGTGTGTGTCTGAACATAAGTTTTTATTTCTCTGGGATAAATTTACAGGAGTACCATTGCTGGGTCATGCAATTATATGTTTAGCTTTTTAAAAAAACCTGCCACACTATTTTCTAGAGTGCCTGTACCATTTATATCCCTAGTAGCAATGTGTTAGTGATCTAGTTCCTTTGCATTTTTGCCAGAATTTGGTGTTGTCACTATTTTTTTGGTAATACTGGTAGGTATGTAATGATATCTCATTGTGGTTTTAATTCACATTTTCTTAATGACTAATGATCTTAAACACTTTTCATGTGCTTATTTGCCTTCTTGTATCCTCTTTGATAAAATATGTTTATGTCTTTTGCCTGTTTTCTAATTGGATTGTTTATCTTACCATTTGGTTTTGAGAGTTCTTTATATGTTCTAACCAAATACATTTTTTAACTTTATCTTTTTTTAAAATTAGAATTGATTTCTAATTGAATTACATTTTTTTAAGGTTACGTATGTTGCCCTTGCCCCCCTCCCCCCTCAAATCAGAGCTTCAAGCATGTCCATCCCCCAGACTGTGCACATCGCATTCAGTATGTGTGTATATACCCATCCCCTACTTCCCCCTCCCGTCTGCCCCACACCCGATAAATGTTTTTCCTGTGTGTCCACTTAGGTGTTGATCAGTGAAACCAATTTGCAGGTGAGTACATGTGGTGCCTGTCTATCCATTCTTGGGATACTTCACTTAGTAGAATGGGTTTCAGCTCCATCCAGGAAAATACAAGAGGTGCTATATCACCATTGTTTCTTATAGCTGAATAGTACTCCATGGTATACATATACCACATTTTGTTAACACACTCATGTATTGATGGACATTTGAGTTGTTTCTACAACTTTGCAATTGTGAATTGTGCTGCTATAAACATTCGAATACAGGTGTCTTTTTTATAGAGTGTCTTTTGTTCTTTTGGGTAGATGCCCAGTAGTGGGATTGCTGGATCAAATGGTAGATCCACTTGTATCGCTTTAAGGTATCTCCATATTGCTTTCCACAGAGGTTGCACTAGTTTGCAGTCCCACCAGCAATGTAGGAGTGTTCCTGTCTCTCCGCATCCACGCCAACATTTATTGTTTTGTGACTTTTTGATAAAGGCCATTCTCACTGGAAAGAAATGAAACCTCATTACGGTTTTGATTTGTGTGTCCCTAATGATTAGAGATGTTGAGCATTTTTTCATGTTTGTTAGAGTGCCGTGGCGTCAGCCTAGCTCACAGCAACTTCAAACTCCTGGGCTCAAATGATCCTTCTGCCTCAGCCTCCCGAGTAGCTGGGAGTACAGGCATGCGCCACCATGCCCAGCTAATTTTTTCTATATATATTTAGTTGGCCAATTAATTTGTTTCTATTATTAGTAGAGACGGGGTCTCGCTCTTGCTCAGGCTGGTTTCGAACTCCTGACCTTGAGCAATCCGCCC